>WBNO01014040.1:0-13581 GCA_013400575.1 Peucedramus taeniatus
CATTGGCATGCCAAAGAAGGAAAAGGCTAATTAATAGGTTAGCTGTAGATTAAAGGGCTCAGTTCCACTGCCTAAACATTCATGTCTAGCACTACTTAGATGATTTATGGCATCTGAGACATTCACACAGTGCCAGAAAATATGGCACAGCACCTGTGGGAAACCTACAATCTTCTAGAGCACCCTACTGAAGCCAAGACTGTCTTATGTGGCTCTAGGCAAATATCTAGGCAAGTAAACCCTGCTCTAAGTGTTTATATTCCAAACCTCTCTCTGATGACTGCCATTATTCTCAGCATTTTTATATTTAGTGTCATTTTTTCTAAGTGTTCCCAACTTTAACTCTCAGGTCTTGGCTCTGCAAGACTGTGACTGTAGGAGGAATTATATGTATAGAGAAAATGATGTGTGACTGAATTTGTAAATATGCTCAAAGAGGCCACTATTTGTTAGTACATAATCACAGCTGTGTGTATTAAGAAATTGTCTGTTTTAAGAAACAACTTATCATAATAGCTTCAAATCAGCAATCCTTCTCTTGACTAAAGAAAAAATGCAGTTAAAGTTCTTCATAAGTCTTCCATTATTTCTGTTGGCTTTTACTTTGCTCCCATATTTGTATCCAGAAGAATATACAGTTTGCAAGATTTCATTAAGACCTCATGTATTTATCAAATGCTGCATTAGAATAAAATTTGTTACATTCACAGCATTTGCATCATCCAGTAATTTAGGAAAAAATTGGAAGAATTTTTTTTCTGGAGCTGTTTGATTTTAAGAAAACTTTGGCTTCTTCTTTTCTCTATTATCTTCTACATTTTTGCTGACCTGTTTTACTTTTCTTCAGCACTATCAGACAGTAATGACACCTCACCACAAAAGATTCCTTTTTAGATAGCAGGAGAAAGCCCCTACGGTACTGGTCCTACTTTCACCATGGGTAATTTTTTCTTATTCAATGAAGCTTTTTCACTAGAATTTCATTTGTCTCATTGTTATAGTAGCATTTATCTTTAGTCTTAAAGAAATTCACTGTCAAGCTTCCCTCATTAGATTGCGCTCTTTTTATCAGATGTCACCATAAGAATTTAACAATATGATCACAGAGGTATTAAACAAAGCCTGACACCTTCTTTCTCAGGTAGGAGCTCAAACTGGCTGTTCCTCATGGCCCTTGCCCAGTTCCCAGCATGTTCTCATTCCTCCAACAAGAACAGTAGAAATACATTTGGATATTTTTCTGTGACTAATAATTTCCCAAGGTTTAATGTGTCACTTCCTACAAATATAACATTG
The DNA here is from genome assembly GCA_013400575.1 of Peucedramus taeniatus. Taxonomy (NCBI): domain Eukaryota; kingdom Metazoa; phylum Chordata; class Aves; order Passeriformes; family Fringillidae; genus Peucedramus; species Peucedramus taeniatus. The sequence continues at coordinate 1,297 of WBNO01014040.1, forward strand.
GAATCAACATGTGCTTTTCTAAAAGTAAAATTGTTATCTGTTATTAAAGAGAGGAATTTCAAAACACAAAAAAGTCTTAGAGGGAAAAAAACCCTAAATTAACCAAGTAGAGTTACTTTACAACTGTCCTTGAACAAAAATTTGATGGAAAAAAAGCCATGAATAAGCCATTTTCTCTGTTTAGATGTTAATAGAGTCATGGACATACACTGTAACAACAGAGATTTAAATCAGTTTTTTGGAAACCAAGTTTGTTAAAGGTAAGCCTAAGAAGGTTTGTCAAAGGATTTTTAACAGGTTAGGTATCTCAGAGGAACCTTCATAGGTGATGGATAAGATGACAATTTTTAGTTTTCATACAACCCTTATTTGTGATCACATATGCCCAGATTAAATATCAGTTGTCATAAGATTCAGCACTGACCAAGATTTGGTCCATGCTATTCCTTCAGCCTCCCCAATATTAACAGAATATTTCAGGCAGGGGAGACTGGTACGTCATGGGGTACTTAAACCTGCAAGTGTGAAGCATGTAATGTCCTGTACCTACCGTAAAGGAATCCTGAAAAATGAACCTCTGCTCTTAATGCTGCAGCAGCTTTTTCAGCTGGGAATGAAGGAGATCACCAGTGGCTGAACCCTACTTTGTACCTTTTGATCTACAGGCTCTGGTCTGATAACTAAGGCACCTACAGATACACATTATGAACATCTTTCAGAATTACACTGTGTCCTCAATTACATTTGAGTAATGTCCACAAATTCAGAGCAGCTACAGTACATCTATATGCTGTAAGCCTGAACCTTCACTTTACAATTCAGAATTATGGTTTTGCACCAAGAGTTGCCCCACAGCATTCTCACCATTTCCAAAAATTGACAGGGGCTCTAGAGCTTGATACTTTCACAGCTTTAACCCACTACTTATTGTCCACATTGTCCTTATATAACCCTTAAGTGAAACTTGGCCAATTCTATTATTTTCCTCTATTCCAAAAGCAAGTAATACAGTTATGAATGCCTGATAGTTCTTCTTTTTCTCAAAAAAGTACAGTACATAGTAAGTACAGGTCCCTTTAGACTGGTAACAATAGCATTAAGCTTTCTGTTCCTTCATCTGAGGAATACTTAGCTGTTATTTTAAACCAGGTACAATAAGATATTCCTCTCTGAAATGTCTGAAAAAATCAAACTTCAGGCTCAGAGTTAGATATTCTATATGGTAGTTTCTACAGTAGAAAAACATCTTCCCTTCTGCTTTGGCAAGTGGAAAAGATGGTAAATCAACCTCAGATGAATGGTGTTCTAACTCATTTCACTTACTTTACACATTACGTAGATACAAGTGTGTTCCTCCCATCTTAGATTAGTTTCTTTCCTAATCCATCTCTTGACAGGTTTGTTCTTGGCCAGTTTCCTTTTGGTTTTGAGCAATTTTAATGTTTTGTTTTGTTTTCCCTAAGTCCAAGTTTCTGTTCATCTTAGCTTTAATTTTTTTTATCCATGTTATTTTTATTTTATCCATTTTAACTAGCCCTGATAAGTTTTAATTTGTTCTTCTAAATGCTTTGCTTGCTAGTTTGGCTGGGACTTTCTTTATCTTGTATTTGATCTTCATGATCAAATTTCACCATCCAGTAACAATACTCAGTTACTTTCACGTTATTTCTAAACCTCTGCTTAACATTTGAGACAGTCTTAAGAGGTGGTCAGCTTCAAATTTCACAGATTATGGACTAAGCCCACCTCCTTTCTATTAAAAAGAGTTAGGTTTGTATTTCAAATTTTTGTCCAAATATAAACCAATTCCACACAAAATCATATTTTCTTTAGAATTTACATTATTATAGTAAAGAATGCAAATGATGAATAAAGAAGTGATGTCAATTATTCTGATCATTAAACTATGTCTTAGCAGCTCAATTTATGAGCATAATATTGTTAAACATTCCTTATATTTTACCTCACAGTAATCCTTTAAATGATCATAATATTTAATATATTACAATAACATGCCAAAGTTCGAGTTAACAGAATTTCCTAAGCAGAGGACAAACATAGCCCTGCAGTTTGAACACTATTAATTAAATATCAAATTTTAGAAAAATGTCTCTTGGATATAAGAGAAAAATTTTTATCAATTATCAATTGACAATTAACAATTTTATCAGTTTAATTACAAGCACACTAAGAATTTAAGTAGGTCTTTGAAACAATCCTAATGTATCTAGAATTAGCACTTCAAAATCTAATACTTTTTATTCACTTGGAAATTTTTTAATTCTTGTGACAAACTGTCAGAAATACACCAACTGTTAGAATTTTTCTTCCTTGTTAAATCTGAAATAAGTCATGGTGCCTCTAACAGGCACCAGTTTCTATCATCTCAGGATACTGCAAATATAGAACAGTAGACAAACACCAGATGTGGGGCCAAAGCAGCTGTACTTCATTAAAAAAAAAAATAGGCTTTTAACAGGCTACCAAGTGCTTAATTGTGTATCAAGCATTTAATTGTGGATTTAATACAAAACATTCATACATATAATTTCTAGAGAAATAAGTGCTGAATATTGGTTAGTTTTCAAAAGAAATTAAAGTTCTGACTATCTATCTGTCTTGATTCTGCATAAGTTACAAAATCATTCCACCTCAAAATAAAAAGTTGTTCTTAATGGAAATTACACCCACAGTGTCATATTTTCCAAACAGATGATATCTGTTTCAATTTGATTGGAGTGCCATGCAATGAAATGCTGCCCTGTTTTCACACTGGTTTTAGTTATCGCACTGATGAAACACTTCACCATGCTAAATTCAATGCGACAAACTTTCAGAACAGAATCCACACTTGCATAACACAAGAATATTTCAAAAATACACCTCAAATTTCCTTGGTTCTGTTCAAGCACTAAGTACTTGAATACTTCAAACATGTTTTTCAGGAATAGCCATTTGAAGAAACAGTTTGCTGTCATCATCATTGCACTATGACATCCTAATTTAAAGTTTTTATATGTTAATGGAAACAGATTTAACTCACATTCAAAATGCATTTTTGGTTCTTCAGTGCAGTGAATGTTGTCTCCCTCTGTCTCCAAAACAGAATGGGGAGAGCTTGAGAAAGAGCCTCTTGTGAATAAATGAGGTCCTTAAAATGCCAATTTAGGGCTCACAGCAATGCAAACTGATGATGCTTTATGGCACAGCCAATAAACAGTTGCTGCTTCAACCTTTCATTTCAACATAATGCTTTTTTTACAGTAATCAATAGAAAGATGAAAATGTTCTGCTTTCTTTTCTCTTTGTATGTCATCTTTCTCAGTGTGGGGGACTCAGGACAATTTTAGTCATAATCAATCAGTACAATCGCTGGCTTGAGAGGGTGAATAAGGCCTTTAAAAGAGATGAGAAGAAGATTGATTTTTGAAGTGATGGAAAAAGCTGTATTGTAGCAATTCACCACCAGACCATGCTAAAGGATGCACTATTGGCACACATACAACAACATCCTTTGAATTACAGGGAGTTGCAAAATACCAGAACGACTCCAACTTCACAACTACTGAAACATTTTGTTGTGGTTTTTTTAAGGGTTCGTGTGCATATGCCTGTGTGGGGTGGCAATGTGGGGAAAGGGCTAACAAGGAGTTCTTAAATTAAAATTATTAATGCATCTTATTTAATGTCTTCATTAGATTGGTGGATGACAGGGTAGGAGAAACTTTTTCATAGTCTAAATTAGACTACATGTCTTTGGTAGGATTATGTACATTTTGAGTGCGCTGAATTCATGAATTCAGATTTTTAGAATATTCCAGCTATATGTCAACTTCTCTAAAAATTATAACTGATTCAAAGATAACATCTGAGACAATTGAATCCTAAATGGAAACATGATTTTTTTCCACTATGCTTATAGCAAGCCAATTCATTGGGTTTTGTTTTAAGCTCGAATCAAGGCTGGCATAATAACACGATAGTGCTATATGGCATTTAACATTTTTTCATTGGAATGCTTTAAATACGTTCACCTGTTTTATGTAAGGGTATCAAACATTTGAAACACACTTTGTATTATAAAAAAAAAATCTGGCTAACATCTACAATACCTACAAAATTTTACAGAAATAAAAAGCATCATGGCTAGTTGTAGAGGGCACCAGGATATGCTTTTGCATGATAAGGTACTGCCAGATGAAACACATTGTCTAGTAAGGAATGCTTCAAAATCACAAGAAGAGGAAATTGGAAGGACTACTACTTCTGACCTTGAGGTTTTACTACTAAATATCACACAATATTTTGAATTAACTGCAAATGCACATAACAACTCTGTTCAATGTTCAAACCCACAAAACAGAATTGTGTTCTCAATGATCTGAAAACTAATTAAAAAGAGATGTCTGTACAGTTGAGGAGAAAAAGAATGCTTTTATCCCCTTGTGGATTTAGCAGGAAAAATGCTTTCTCATCCAGGTAAAGAGTTAAGAAGCTAAGTGAAAATGTGAAGCTATGGTATCCAGGATGTTTTATTAAACTGTACTCTAAAATCACAGGCAATGAAAAATTTAGGGAAAAGTTTTCTATTCCCTGTTCTAGTGCACCTTGGAAAGGTAAAACCATTTCTGATAGTATGAGAACAGCAGCTTCTATAGATAGTCTGTTCAGAGAAGATACCAAAACTGTAGGGATATCTAGAGTAATTTTTGACAAATCTGTCCCCAAATCACTATCATTCTTGAAATTTTTATTCTTGGTTTAGCTACACCAGATGAAATATGCTGATATTTTTAAATGAAGTTTAACTTTTACAGATAAGAAAAAGAGTCCCTTTGTGATGCTGCAGCAAAATAACAGAGGGATTTAAGAAAGGCAGTGTTACTACTCACTTTTAATCTCTAAACTGAAATTCCTGCTCATGTCTTAGCATACGAAAAGTGTAGTGGATTATTTTGAAACTAATATTCATAGGATTCAGTTTAACTAATGCTGCTCTGAGCATGTAGGTCCCTCCTGCCATTACTGAAAGAATAAGGTGGCTTTAGCAGCTTGCACAAGGTTGGTCATGAGTGTTGTCTATAGTGACATCTAAACAATAAAGGTGAGAAAGGTAAGAAATGTTCCAAGTCCTTTCAAAAAGTGTTTCCTCCCTGCTGCAGCTCCCTGCTCTTGATTGCAATGAGTGGGGCAATCCAGGCAGTTTGCACATCAGGGCCAAGGACAAGCTGAAGGTGAGCTCTTTGTTTAGGGTGGTGCATTGCTCCCATCCCAATTAGGGTTGATGTGGGGCTGATTGTCAATTACTAGACCATTCATTGCTTTTAATAATAGAGACATCAGCTCCAGTATCAACAATCCCTATAAAATTTTTGCCATCTATACTGCAAGTTAAGGTTGGCTGAGCTCATGTAATAGAGCTAGTCCAGAAAACCTGTAGCTGATCTGTGCTACCAAAGTTATTTGTGCCACATTTTCCCTTGCCTCTAAGGGTTTTGTTGGCAAAAGGAATAAATTGTGCTACCAGTTGACCTGTAGGTATAAACCAATGTGCACAGGAGTCCATAGCATAATTTGTATTTCACCTTCATAATCTGAATCAATAACTCCAGGTAGTACAAAAAGTCCCAATTTAGTGGCAGAGGAATGCTCCATTAGCAAAGCATGAATGTTATTACCAAGGGGTCCCCACACTCCAGTAAGAACTGAATGTACTGAGGATGTCATAAGTTTCTGATTCCCTGGAGGCAAGGTCCAGCCCTGCGCTGCCTGTGGTTTTCTGCAGCTAGTTTACAGAAAGGAGAATTACAAATAGAATACCTTAAAATGAGAACCTTGGCTCTGAAGTATGACAGGAACATTAAACTTTGTGGGAGGATAATTAATATCAGAAAAAACATTAATCCACCAGTTTTTTTGCACACCATAAAAAAATGCTATGACTAGTCCACATTTTACACTGAGTCCATGTCTCTCATTTAAGGCCACTTGCACATTATTGTTTGGAACCAGCTCCAACCAGATTCAATTTACTTTACCATTACCATGCAATTTTGAAATCTTTTAAATCCAACATCTAGACGATTCCACTAACAAAATTAAAGTCCAGCTTATTATTTATAGTGGAAGGACACTATACATGGCCCAAATATTTTAAAATATGAGGTTTGAAGAGTAAACATCCTGCTTTATTTGGAATCAAATGCTACCAAAAAGAGAAACTGAGAATATTTTGATTTTATTTGCTGATGAAATTGAACTTTGACCCAGTCACATTTCGTGGTGGTTTGACATTTTCACTGTGATTTTACTGGCTTCATCTGAGTGAAGGACTTGGTAGTGCTAGATTCACAGTTGAACTTGATGATGTTAAAGGTCTTTTTCAAACCAATTTATTGTGTTATTCTATGGTTCTTTGACTAAATGAAAAATAGTGATGCTTTAATATTTTCCCAGGGATCCAACTGATTTATTGAACCTGATAAAGGTTCATAGGTGCTTGCAAAAGGCGAAACAGAAAAAAACCAATATCATGTCAAGCATATGATGAAATCAACTTGTTTAAACTTTAATGTAGAACACACACAATGGAAATTATGATTCACATTTTCAGCAACTTCCAGTAAATATAAAAATAAAACCATGTGAAAAAAACTGAGGCAGGTTTAACTGATATAAAGTTATTGCAGAAAGCATTGCACTTTCTCTGAGTTTTCGCTTCTGAGAGTTTCACATGTCTTCTGCCAACACAGCTGAATATTTTGAACAGCAGTCAAAATACACCAGATTTGACTAAATGGGAAGGGAAAGTGCTGGAAATCAATACACTGGATGGAAGGGTCCAGTGCAGAAATACAATAGTCCTGCCAAGAGGATTTATGACAGATTTTCTGAGTTATATACCCCCCACTGTAGAACAGTGCCACAAACTCCACAAAGTTCTGACAGCAGCAGAACATGGGATGATTGTTATTAAAGAGATTAAGATTTTTAAAGAGTCTAGAAAGACATAGATCTATTCAGTAACACTCATTCAGGATAATAAATGTTAGTGAAATACTTTTTCAAATGTTAATGGAAGCATTGCTTCTGAATAATACCAAATTAATAACATTTAAAACACCTGACCTCAGGGAAGGAGAAATAGGATTATGTTTCTTCTAATTTATCATGCAGAAAATATACAGTGAGGTTCAAGAATGCAGTATTTTTTATCACTGAGTTCAATATGAAGAAAATATTAAAATTTTTAGGTATTGTAAATTAGAAGTTATTATACAACTTAGTTGCCTGAATTCATGGATGGCTGTGTTTCATGATGTTGGAGGTTCTATGTTATGCAAAAAAATAAATCCAGGGAAATCATCAAGATTATTTTAATATAAATTAACTAAACACTTGGCTCACAATTCTTAACTTTCCAATTCAGTGAACTTAATAACCTAATCTTTCTAATAGTTGTTGGAATTTGATCTGTAAATGGTATCTCTGGCTGAGCATATGACTAATCAGGCTATTTCACTGCCCAATTTAATCTCTTTTGGTAAGATCGTCATACTGGAAGTAGTCTTGAAATTTTCAATGGCCTCAATATCTCTAAGGATAACTGAACCAGTATATACCAATGTGTAGGCCTTCAGAAAAATGCTGGAAATTGGTGTCTAAATTTAAACAAATACGTTTTTGGAAGTTACCAATTGCACCTAAAAAGTGATCTACCCTTTAACTTCCATCTAGGATCTGTCCTGAGATAGTAGCAAATATAGGGCATGGTGTGTTAAGCAAAATAAAATACTGCAAAGGAGACCAGAATTAACTTGTCTTAATGATAAATACATTTTTTATAAGTCCAGTTCACAATGCAAGCATATTTTCTTGCAATCTAAAGTTACAGATAATGAAAATAATGGCTTTAACTGTCGAAAATAAATCACATATTGAAATGTCATTATCACGGCTTATTATACACCGATATTGCTCCATTCCACCAGAACAAAATTGTCATTGCATTTTAAAGGCTCACCTCACTAGGAGTCTTGGCAGCATTCCATAACAATCCAATTTAAAAATACAACAATTTAAAACAAATACATGAATTTGTCTAGAAAGGCAACATTAAAAACAAAACAAAAAAAAATCCAACAAACTGAATAGATAAAGTTCACCTCTTCTAGTAAATGTTAAGTAATTCAAACAAGTGGATAGTTTTTTATTTAAAAATTATCCTTTTTTAAATAACAAAGTTACTTGGAACAGACAAGTATCAGAACCAGATGCTACATAGAAAAATACCTGCGAAATACAAAAATACATCCAATCTACAAGCTGCCCTTTCAAACTTGATTCTACGTATCAATAGGACCTATTCTGCAAAAAACTGGAAGACACAGAGAGGTAGCCTATGCTAAACTATCCTGTGTATAACTGATCTGTATTATTCAGACAAAGAAACTAGAAGAACATAAGTGGGATAGGCCCATTTATTATAACCTGGTCTTTGTGAATGAATGAACAAATTCCTTTACAGAATTGGATGTAAGATTCAAAAGATAATTCAGCATTTATATGAAAAATGGGACTGTATTTGAAATGGAGACATGAGTTACAAATTAAAACCCAGTCACGACCAAGATAATAATTTGCTTCCCTTAAATTTTAAGTTCTGTACGTTGACAGATTCAGACAAGTATAGAGACTTATCACCAACATAATCATAATTTCCTACCCAAATTAGCAATTAATTGCACTACAGTGAGCCTCAAAATCTGGAATATGAGAAATCTGTGTTCTGATCATGCTAACAGCAACATGAGAAAAATCAAGCAAAAGGAAAGTAAGGATGAAAGGCGATTTTCCTTCAAATAATAGGCTGTTGACCATTGGCTATTTTGTTTGTACTTGCTTTATAATGTCTTTTTTAAGCTATGTCTCATGGCCAACTGTACAAAACCACCCAGGCATTTTCAACAATAAGTGCTCTGCAGCAGATTCTTTTCCACAGTATTTGGCCCCTCTTCCCAGAGATAATACATTGTGATCATTCTTCTGCAAGCTGAGTCTTCTTTTCAACTCTGAGAACAAAGAAATTTCTTGCTTCTTTATATTAAGGTGTAATTTCTACCCATTAGGCCAATTTGCCAGAATGGGCAAGATATATAGCCCATTTGTGTCCAGTAAGTGAGTTTAGTTTTTACATGGAGCTGTCATTCGTACCAGTGCCTGTTTTCTGAGTGATTAGATTTCACTTTTTTCCCCATATAATTTTCAAAATTCTCTTTTTTACCCTGCGCTTATTTCTATTATTAAAGTAAAGATTGATCCAAAAGGCTATTTTGTCAGTTTGCTCATCATAGAAAATTTGTCTTACACAACTTTAGGTATTTGTCTGATAACTGCACAGCAAATTTGATCTTTTTTTCTTTTCTTTTTTTCTCTCAGTAATGTTGCAAATCTATATATTTTCCTATAAATGTAATGTTTTGATCATTACAGTTTTCAATAACGAATTCCTAGTTCATCTTGTACTTTTAATGTTACTGATCACTAGCTGCCTATTGCTCCTTTTTTTGGTAAGAATTTTTGGAAAAATTTTCATGTAGCCAATATGTAAAACTTGAATTATTTATTTTTCTTGCCTCCCATCTCATCAAAGAACCTTTCCTTTTTTAAAGGAAATGTGTCTATTTCCCACAGATAACACTTTAACAGATCAAAATGTGACAAAACTGTTTGCTTTTACAACCTGCCTTAACTGTGTGTATGGAAAAGACATCATGGGGCTGCATCAGCGACTTTTACATGAGTGATGACTCAGACTCAGTACCAAGATTGATTACACAAGGCAGAGGGGGTGCCCTTGAGTTATGGTACTTCTATCAAAAGAAAAAAAATATTTAAGTCTCTGGACCTTGTTCAGAGGACCAGTTGAGTCCCACAGCTTTGTCCCCAGTGCCATCTGCTGACACGAGCTTCCATTGCAACTCCCGAACAAAAAGGTTCCTCCAGAAGCGAATGCTGTTGTTTTCTGCCTGAAATAGTTGATGTTACCAGAAATTTCTTTTTTTAAGTGATTAATTTCACTTACTTTTAAGATGTTATGTTCTTTGTGGGCATGTGGAGGTTTTCGGTGGAGTTACTTGTCTGTATTGCCATCACACATTACAAATGGAGATGTTTAGAAGATTCAGATTCTTAGTGAGTTCAAATGAGGAAAAAGAGAAGCTATGTGAAAATCTTAAAACTACTCCAGACACAGAACAATCAGGTTGTTTAAATTCAAATGAATATGACCAAATTATGCCCTGAAGTTGGAATTTGACATTGTAATTGTTTGATATGCTGTTTTTTTAGCTAAGATACTTCTTGTCTCTCTGAAAACTCTTTACACCCAAGAAAAATCTTGGCTTTTAATCCCACTGCAGTTGAAGTGGTTTATCTTCTTAAGGTGGCACCTCGAAGGGGAGGAGCATAAAATGCAAATACTGAATTTTCCAGTATGAAAAAATCAACAACACTTACTGGAAAAAGAATGTGTCTGGCAAGCATCAGGAAAAAAACTAGTAAATATGCTACTTTTGCTCAAACTCTAAGGCATATCACAAGAATTTTAACACTGATCTGATTTTTATGTGCTTATTTGTGAAATTGGAAATACCACTGTAAGAGAAATCAGAGTCCTTAGGTGTGTTTCTTCCTTTGACCTTCTTTCCACATTATTGCATCCCTCCCTCTTTTCCTTTTGCTGTTTTCTCGTCACAGAAAAGTGAAGAAACCTTGCCATCTTGTGGTCAATGATAGTTATTAGTCTAACAAAAACACAGACTGCAAATACTACAGTGACCACCATGTGGAGAGCTGCAAATTCAATGAATTTAAGGAAAAAAAAAATGAACAAATGAACAAAAGAAGAAATGAACAAAATTGTTGAGTTTAAAGAAAGTGTAATACAGTTTTGCCAGTTTTTAAAGACTACAAGAATAGAAATGGCACAGAGCAAGAAACAATGCAATGGGGTGTGATGTACTTTTTTTAAAATTCAGCTGACAATCTCTGTTAACCAGTGGAGACACAATGAATATTTTCTTTTGACAAATAACTGATGTTTGCTAAGAAATCCTCTGATCAAATTCACAAGCTTTCATCAAACATTTAAACTTAGATGAGCTACAAAAAAACCGGTTATTCTGCTATGGATCAGCAAAATATTTGATTTTTGTTTTGCCTGATAGCCCAAACATGAAATGTTTAAAAGTTGCAGCTTCCATGGGGAACACAGAAGATAGAGGCAGCAGATTTGGCTTCCAGGTGCTTCCCACAAGAAATGGCCAAGTTGTGGTGGCCACCTCCCTGCCTTAAGAGTGGTCTCCAAGGAGAGAAAATGTCCAGCTGGTATGCACTTGATCAAGCAGATCCTCTCTCTGCCTTTCCATTTACCACAGTGACCAGATAAAAAGGTCGTACTTGTGCAGTGGTGATTTGTGTCTGCTAAAAAAGTTAGTCAAAATTATATGTCTAATTTATGCAAGCAGCCTGTCTTATATTCCCCTGGCCAATACGATAAAGACAGAGACACAAATTCAGAGTCATGTGCCTTATACGTAGCTCTTTTTTTGCTTGAAGAATTAAAGTTTTCTCCACTGCTGTGATATTGTAATTTTTTTCCCTAAGGCTTGCAACAAATTTCAGTGGGATTTTGCATGTAAACCCATGCAGTTATAGTCACTGTTCTGTTAAGACAGAAAAATTCTCCAAAAAAAAAGAAGTTATTTTTTTATGCTCTTCAAAAGACAAGCTCTCATCCAAGCCCCTGGAATATTGAGGTTTACTGGCAGTGATATGTAACTGAGAATTTCAGGATGTTGAAGACCCATTAAACAACCCATAGAGGATACCTGAAAATGAAACCCACTTAGGAATTTCCTCTTGCCTCAAAGACTATTGTGGAATAGCCCATGTCAATACAATTAAACACTTTTATACCAACACAAGGTAGCTGCAAACAGAGTACTTATAAAAATGGTCCTTGACTCAAGATTTTTTTCAAAATATGCCTTTGTGTTGCCAGATAAGGGATCAGCCTAAACCATCCCAGGATGGTTCCAAAAACTTCTGGATGATTTAGATTCTGAGTCTGGGAACATTCCCTGGTTCAGCTCAGTTACCATTAGGTGTGGCCAAACATTTTTGGCTCCATTTTATGAGTGGATTTGGCTCTGAATCCCGAAGGCAAAGTTATTAGTTATTCTCTTATTCATAAAAAGCACATTATGCCCATTAATTGTGATG
>WBNO01014042.1:0-12938 GCA_013400575.1 Peucedramus taeniatus
CAGGACCTCTCTTGATCATCTACCAGAAATCTTGAGGGGCTGGGGGCATCCCCACTGACTGGAATCTCTCCATTCTTCCACAAGGGAGGTGCCCCAAGCCTGTCAGTGTTCAAGAAACTTTAGGACAATGACCTTGATAGCATGCTTGCATTTTGGTCAGTCTAGAATTGGTCAGGCAGTTGGATTAGATGATCACTGTAGGTCCCTTTCAACAGGCTGATTATTCCATTCTGTTCTATATATGGGAGAATTGGGACGGTTCAGTCTGGAGAAGAGAGGGCTCAGGGGGATCTGAGCCTCGGATCTGATAAATGTATAATAAATATCTGAGGGGGAAGTAAGAAGGCAGATCCAGACTCTTCTTGGTAGTTCCCAGTGACAGGAGAAGAGACAACTGGCACAAACTGAAATACAGGAAAACCTTTTCGAACCTAAGAAAACACATTTTTACATTGAAGATGACCAAACATGAGAACAAGTTATGAAATATCTGTCCTTGTAGATATTTGAAATTGGATTGGACACAGCCCTGAGCAATCTCCTGTAGTTTACCACGCCTCTCTGGTCCAGTTGGGGTGGGAGGAATGGACTATGGACCAGATGTTTTCCAGAAGCATGTTCCCACCTCAGTGAATCTGTAATTCACTCTGGGAAAAACCACGGGATGGGCAGACAGGATAGTCTGCAGACATTCAGTTGTTGAATATCAAAACAGAAAGTCAGTTCATCCAAACCCTGCTCTTCATTGCAAAAGTATTTGACCAAAAGTGAGCAGATTTGCAAATTCTTGCAACAGGCAGATCTTGAAGTTGTAGAAGCATCCAAAAATTTTGCTGACAAGACAAAGACCCTCCAACTCAGCAGTCAATTCTGTGAAGTGTTCACAGCTGCTTCCAATCATGCTGAACGAAACATTTTCTATCCGTTTCCTGTGACTGTAAACAGCACTCTAACATGGCTTTAAACTTGGCAGAATTACTTGATCAAGCAATGATTTTTCATTGTGCTTCTAGCCTGCTTGATTATTTATTAATTCAACTCAGAATACACTGCACTTAGGTTAGCACCAGGACTTCTTCAGATATGCCTTCCTCTTAATCTTTGAGTCATTGGTAAATTAGCAATTTGTCATGAAGGTAATGCTTTATATTTAACAGATGTAAATAGCCCATTCAAACACCCTTCTGCTCTGGACCTCAGATATTTAACTCAAACATCACAATGCAGACTGACCCATAGAGTGACAGAAAGGGTTAACAACATGTTATTTCTGTACTGGTGCAAGGACTAGTTAGGATTGTCTATGTTGACTTGCTTTGCAGTCTTGCTTTCAAATATTTTAAATATATGTTGAATATTTTCTTGCAAAATCACTAAAAACCCACAGATGAAGGGGTTGGAACTCAAAAATGTAGCAAGGACACACAATAAAGAAAAGTTTTAAGAAATTTGAGAGAATTCATGCTGGTTCCATTTTTGCTTGGGCAAAGGGGAAAGAGTTAATTTGTAAATTTCTTAGACTGAATAAATTTGAGTTATTTTTGCTTAATTGAAAGATCAATATTTCCTACTGGCTTCCAGATAATCCTTGTTTCTTTCTTTTTTTTTTTTTTTTTCCCTACCAGGCCAGGACCACAGCTTTTATTTGCTTATATCTCTTATTTCACCACCATTTTTTAACTTTAATTTTTTTTCCCTAATTTTAAAGTGAGTGAGTAGCAAGAATTAAAGAAAGTTACTGAAGACTGCTGCAGGGGAGAAAAAAACCAAAACAACGAACAAAACCCCAAGGAGCACTTTTCTTAATGGCAGTTCAGAGTGGCAAGAGCCACGCATGGAGAACCATGCTGGGCTAGCAGCTTTGAGAGAGGTTTTTCTTTCAGTTGCCATGACACTTGTTTCCTGCTACCAAGTAACCCCCTGAGGGCACTAATGTAGTGATATACAGTACACACTCTTTTTAATCCCAAACCCATGAAACTAGCTTGGAAAAGAATGGACCAATCTGTAGAAAACAAATTACAGTGAATTGATCATCTTGGACGGCTTTACTGCAAAGTCAAAATCAGAGAAAGTCAGATGAAAGCAGTTTGCCATCACATTTGCCATTTTGGTTTTAATTTTAGAATGTCAGAACTGCAAGTGTTTAATACTAGAGTTTAAAAGAACTTCAGGAGATAAACTATTCCTACAATGTCTCTATAAAAAATGATTTTACTGTAAAAGTATAAGAGCACCATTCCTATATAAGGAAATGAGGAGTCTAAAATACACATATAATTGCATAATCAAAATCAGTGGAGTGATAACTACACTTCACAGCTCTTCACTAGAAGAGGAAGGATCCATGCACACTCTTGTTGTTAATATTGTTGCTGTTACTGTTCATTTTCTTTTTCTTATTGCTATTTCCAATAAATGGTTCTTATCTCAGCCTTTGATCTTTGCCTTTTGTGTCTCCAGTTCTCCTCTCCAGCCACCCATAGGGACAGAAAAGGAAGAGGGAGAGTGAACAGGCAGCAGCATGGTTTAGAGAATCTTGGCAGGAGAATTAAATTGGGGATTACCACTCCTAAACTACAACAGGGATTAAACAGCACAACCAAGGAAATCTCTATACAAAAAATAATCCACAGTACAGCACCACTGTCCTATCTTTTTTTATTAAAAAGCACCTAATTTACAATTACCCTCAGAAACTAAACCACATTGGGATACAGAGCATTAAAGACAAATCGTGCACAAATATTTGAAATATTATAACTCAATTCTCAAAGGTATTGAGCACATCAGGAATCCAGCCAAACTCAGATTAGTGTTTCACCTTCAAATCTGGGATTGAGAATTAACCGAACCACACCTCAGAGCAGACAACATTCACCCCAGTGGTTCAGGTTTGTTCACTGTACATTTTGCCAGAAAATTCTACATGCTGACAAGGAAAAGGCTTCTTCAGTGCTGAATGAAGCCAAGGAGAGCTGTGGAACCTTGACAAAATGATACCTATCCTAGAAATTCTGTGTAGTACACAGGAAGCAGCAGCAACTTCGTGTTTATTTCACAGAAGCAGTGCAGAGCTGTATAGGAGCCAGCATCATCAGTGACATTCCCTGGATGAAGAAAACCTTTAGTTCACCAGCTAGATGAGCTATTTCAGGTTATATATGTTACAAAGATCAATGGATTAACTCTAACTTAGTGTCAAGGAGAAGAAAGGAGACATCCAGTCACAAAACCAAAAGCCATATCTTCCTGATAAGTCATAATAAGTATTATTATGACCATCCTCATTTCTTTTGTAGCCTACATTCCTTGAACATGGAAAGCCAAGATGCCTAACTCCAGGTTGTATATATCTGTAGAAATTTAAATTTGTGCTCCTCGATACATGGCATGGAGGCATGCACTAACACCTTTTCCAGGAGAACTCAGTCCTTCAAAGTTTGTTTCTGCTACAAATTGTTCTATTTTCCCTGATCCCCAGCATCACATATCACCTCATCAGTTCTGAAGAGCTGTTCAGCTGTTTCCCCACTTCATTTCATCATGGGGAATGTTCAGCTGTATGTGGGAGAAAGCTCTGAGACAGCAGGTGCTCCCACCACTGCAGAGCTCAGATAGTTTTAGTTTCTGCTGTGCAGCACAAGACATAGAAATAATTTGGGATATCAAAATGGGTTTGAGCCAAGTTACTGGCTAAAAAGAAAAAATAAAAGAAAAAAGCAAAAAGCAGAGAAGAAAAGAAATTAAAAGTGAGAGACAGAAGCAACAATAAAACTGCCTTTACAACTGGAGGCAGGATCATTAGGTTTTTTCCAAGCTCATTAAGACCAGTTATACTCCTAAATTTTATCTGTAGACCTAATACTTTGAGGCTGTCTAAATGCAGGGCACTTCTCTTGGCAACTATTACAGCGCTGACAGGACTTGGCAGCCTACAGTCCATGGGTTGTCACTTTAAAATAGTCAATCCTCTGATGCATTACAAAGTCTCTGTCCCTTGAACTTCTCTGTTCCAGAATTGTTGCTCTTTCCTCAGAGCCACATCTCCTACCGATTACTGGTGTGCTGTGGAATCTGTTTAATAAACATTTTCTTGGCAGAGTGCATCATCTAAGTGATCAATCATGAGCTGAGGAAATGGAGTTTTAAGTACTATATCAGCTTCCTGCCTCTCCTTTGAATGGCATCCCATAGTCATTAAAAAAACCCACCCTTGGCATCAAATGATTTATTTTAATCTAAACAGAGATTACTTTAATTAAACACTTTATTCCTCTTGAAATTGACAGAGCTCTCCCCTGAAGCCTTCTATCACTCCATTTATCAAATGATTTCTTTGAGAGTAGCAAACCACTCCTCACAGACTACTTTGCTCAGGGGCCTCAGTTTTGTTCCAAAACTAGGGAAAAGAAAAATCCACAATAAGGAAATATAGACAGATACAACTAATCTCAGATAGGAGTACAGCTACCTGTAACGGGATACTAAACAAAGCTGCAAAGGTTACACTGAAAAAAAAAAAAAAAAAAAAAATTAAGTGTGAGGCCTACATAGAGGCTGGACAGAGGATGTAAAAAGAGCAGCCGTGAGAACAAGGACTTAATGGTGTTGTTGGAGGAGAACCTCAACATGGGCTGACAGTGTGTGCTCAGAGCTCAGAAAGCCATCTGTGTCCTGGGTTGCATCAAGAGCAGCACCCTGGCCAGCAGGGTGAAGGAGGGGATTCTACCCTTTGAGATCTCACGAGAGAAAGCTCCCAGGGGAAACCTTACAGCAGCCCTCCAGTACTTAAAAGAGCCTACAAGAAACCTGGAGACGGACTTTTCACAAGGGCATGTAGTGATAGGACAAGGGGGAATGGCCTTAAGCTGAAGGAAGGGAGGTTTAGATTAGATATTAGCGAGAAATTCTTTACTGTGAGGGTGATGAGGCATTGGAACAGGTTGCCCAGCAAAGCTGTGAATGCCACATCTCTGAAAGTGCATAAGGCCAGGTTTGATGGGGCTCTGAGCAACCTGATCTAGTGGCAGGTGTTCCTGCCCAAGGAAGGAGGGCTGGAACAAGATGATCTTTGTAGTCCATTCCAACCCAAACCATTCTAGGATTTTTGGTCTTATGATGTATGTTCAGAGCAATTGGGACTGTAAAAGAAGAGGGGAGAACAGATCTACACACATGCTGCCATCTTTTTTTGGTACCAATTATTTTTTTTTCTTAAGCAACAAAATCCTTGCAGAAAGTTTAAAATATTTTGTTGATTCCCTTTTCTTTTCACCTCCAGTATACCTGTGGGTGTGGACTGGGGTGGGGTGGAGAGGAGTCATCATATTATTAAAAGACTGATTTCAATTAGTATTAAATCAAAATATAACTAGACGTATTCACAAACATTCTGAAATAATTAATTTCCCCCTCCTTCCAAATTCAGTCTTTTTCAGTCTAATTTGCAGACAGGTATATGAAATAGATTCAAACTATTATCAAATCAGCATGCTAGATGACTGACACTCACCCTTCACTAAAAGTCTCTCAGAAAATAGATTCATGAAAATTCTATCCCAGGTGTCTGAGCTTTTCAATGACTAATAGAACAGTGTCTTTCTAGGCTCACCTTTCATTTGTTATTTACTCAGAAGTATTGACATACTGTTAAGGCAGGCTAAGCCATACAGGGGATAGACACTCACAAATATGAACAGAATTAAAATGTCCTGGTTACAAGATAGCTGTGACAGAAAAATATACGAGTTGTGCAGAAGAACCTAGGGATGAGTCACTACTCTGAAACATTCAGGCAGTTCTTAAAATATCTGTAATTATCCTTCCTACCCAAGCATGGAATACACCTTTTATTGCCATTGAACCATTTACTGCCATGCGTTTCCAAGGATTTGTACCAGAGGAGGGTACCAGAGAGAGAGCCTTAGTCCTGCGTAGACATCTTGGAAGATTTAGGGGTACCCAGTGATCCTGGTCTCAAACAACAGGGCCAAGTTTTGTCTCCCAACTGCTTTGAGGCACAATAGTAGAGACAAAGCCCCACCCAAAAGGAAAGAAAATTGTTGCCAAAACCAAAACAAAACAAACTCCCCCCCTTCCCCTCCCCACCAAAAGCCGATCACCAAAAAGGTAAGTTAATGTACCTGTCTCCTACTGGGCAGTATAAATATATAAGAACCCTGATGAAGCTGTTTATCCTGCAGGAAACAAGCCTCCTTTAGACGTTTCAAATTATTTATTTGCACTTATCAGTATTCAGGTGTGCTTAATATTTTTATGCTTAGAGGGGTAATTAAACCTATACAGAGTTTCTAGTCACTCCATCTCAGGGCTCTGTCTTCCTTCAAATGTGAAAATTTAGCAAATAAAATTGTGTTAGCCTAAAGAAAAGTTTATGGTTTTTTGCATGTAAAAAATTCTTCCCTGTTCCTTCTTCTCTGCTGAGGGAAAAGTCAGGCTTGGCAAGCACATGTCCTGTGCTCCAAATATCATGCAGAGGGAGCATAAAATGCACACAAGAAATTAATAGTCCATACCCCTAGATTCTACTTCTACACTGGTTGGTTTTTTGGGGATTGTTTTCTTGTTGTTTTTTTTTTTTTTTTTTTAATGCCACCAGCTCCCTGATTAGGTCCTACAGAAATAATAAGCAAGTAACATGACAGGCAACAACTACTTTTCCTACCTTCTTGGATTGCAGAAACAATGTACCTCCTTACAGCAGAGGGCAGCAGCTGAATTCAAAATTAAGTCTTAATGAGCAAGTAAAGAAGCCTCATGTCTACTACATATGATCACTCAAAATATGCAACAAATTTCTTCCAGAAAGTTCTCAAAAATTAGTAATGAGATCAGAAGGACAGGCTACAAAATTTCCTTCACTGGTTAGTACAGGCTGCTTTTTAGCTGAATGAAATTCAGGCAACTCTCCTGCTTTAAACTTTTTACTGCAACTTGTGTTAGTGAACCTATATTTTTTAAAGGACAAATTTATTTTTAAATAAATCTCGTTATGAGCGCAAACAAACCAGTTCTTCATAAAACTGTACATAGGGATATGTCCCAGGTCTCCATGAAAGCAAGCTCAACCTTTTCTTGCAAAGAGAGGGTGACTGGCTGTAGCAGTATCCCCTCAGGAAATCACAGACTGTTTAATAGATTAATTTTTGAATCGGGAAAGGGCTTTGGAGAGATACAGAGGACACAAGATCATACCTGCAGTTTTACCAAGAAAATAACAGAAAGTAGGCCTTGATCTGAAAGCATATTAACAAAAGAAAGAAAGAGATAGAAAGGGATATGTGTGGGGGATGTGTAAAGGTTTTCTGATTCAAGGAATGGACTCCAGTGTGGTTTGGAGTTTGGAAATACCAGAAATGCTGTTGTTCAGTGCCTGGTTACCTAAATAATGTTCCATTTTATTTTCAGTCACCCTCTACAGATTTTTTTTTTTACCCCGTGCAGAGACATCTCTCCAGATATAAGGTTATAAAACACCAACAACGAAAAGTAGTATCCTGTATTAGAGGACACCAATTCAGGTGCAATTTTGCAAAACTTAATCCATAGAAAAAAGTGATGTATTCTCTAGGGAAAGGGACAGGGAAGAAAGGAGTAGAGGGGTAGGTTTTTCCTGTATAAAGAATTCAATCTACACATATTAATCATCGATTTCATTTTACTCTCTCCTCATAAGAAGTGAGCACAATGCTATAATTTCAGTGTATTTTAAGCAAAAGCACAGCACATGTTTTTATTTTCAGTTCAATTTAAATGCTTCAACAGACCTTGCCACAAGCTACATCTGTTGATACCTCCCAGTACAAGCATTGGAAACTTGACAAACCAAACACACAACCTTTTACATTTGGTCAGTTCTTCAGATTCTCTCTACAACTATGAGAATTCAATTAGGCAAATTCTTAATTGATACAGACTGCTTTTCCTGCTAGCAATGACCCTTTGCATCATTGTTAGCAGTCTTCTATGATTAATTATGCCAATGGCAGCAGACTAATTTTCTTATTTCTATAGACTACCAAAACATAGCACTCATTAAACAGGCAGTGGTGAAAAAAATTTCCATTATGCCATTCATCTTTTACCTCTATTTATCATGGTTTTAGCCCTAGCAGCTTTTTATAAAAAGCTCTTCAAGTCTTCCTTTCTTGCAGTGTGGAGCTCCAAGGCAGGTAGAAAAGACAGAACATGCTACTACCAGCACTCTTGCCTTAGACTGGGTTTTGCTTGCCAGAACTGAGGCAGAGAGACAAGGAAAGAAGAAAAGAAAAATGTTGTCTAAAGAATAAAGCATCAGGATTTATATAAAAGCAACATGTGCAACTATACATAAACAGCCACATATGTCTAGACAAAATTTAACATTTTTTTTATTGAAAAGACACAAAATTCACTATAACATGGACAACAAGCTTAGCTTCTGCCTGTTATGCCTGTAGCATTTGCCACTTTCTGGAAATAAAGACTGATGACCTGAAAGAATCAGGAGTTTAGAACCTATTCAACCAGTAAGCATGGAAATAGAAGACAAACATTTCCAAGCAGCCACAGTGAAAATTCAAGGTTAGGGCTAATGATATTTTACAAATAAATGCCCTGTCTATATATTTTTACGCTTTTTCAACAAGGCAGTACTGCCTGAAAGAACTTCCATGTTGAGAGAAAGCCGTAAGTGAACATCAATATGGATAGAAAGAAGACTATGACACATTGCACAAAAATGCTTGCACAAAAGCCCTACTGGGAAACAATACTATGGCCAGTTTCACCTAAGGAGAAAAAATAATCTTCTGTAGTGCTTTATGCACTAGAAGTTTACACAAATGTAATAAAGCA
Source organism: Peucedramus taeniatus (assembly GCA_013400575.1). Lineage (NCBI taxonomy): Eukaryota > Metazoa > Chordata > Aves > Passeriformes > Fringillidae > Peucedramus > Peucedramus taeniatus. Next base: position 8,860 of record WBNO01014042.1, read on the forward strand.
ACTCTGAAAATTTAAAGGTGAATTTGCACTTTCAAATACTAAAAGCCATACTGCTAGCACAGGCCAAACAAGAGCTGTCCACATTTACTAGACTCAAAAATCCTCCATTGTAAAGATTTCTTCCTTAAAAACCAACACACACAGTTTTTCTGAACTCATTGAGTTGAAAAAGCAGTCCTCTGTATACACTTAAAATCAGAATTACATTGAATATTTTTATTGATATTACATGTCCAGTCTATTCAACTTTATTATAAACTATACAAAATTCCTTCTGTTTAATGCAGTTTTTCAAGATGAATCATGAAGTGACATCTACTTATTTATAAGACTTCAGTTTTACCAGTAGAAATTAAATTGACTACTTATTAGATGAGATTTCAGCATTGTCTTGATCTGATCTAGACAAGTTCTACAATAGAGACAGAGAAACAGGATAGTTAATGAATCTTAGCCATGGAGGTCTATAGATAAAGTAAAATAAAAATTAAAAAACTGCCACCAAACAATGAACACATTTCCCCCCAAAACCACCACCAATCAAAACAGAAATAGAATTAAGGTGGCTCCCATAGCTACCTTCAATCAAATTATGATAAATTGTGGCTGCTTGAGTTCAAGTATCTACAAACCAAAGACCTTTTGACCACAGTTTAAAACTGGATAGAGCTTTAAACCTTTACTTTTGCAAGCAGACTTTTCCACAGGCATTTAAGGAATTAATAAATATGTTAAGTGAAAGAATTGTTCACAAAAATAGACAGTTTCTTGAGAATTTGTACTGAATGTGTAACAGTAACTGTCAGAATAAAATACTGATCTTTTATTGTCTTTTTTAAATGTAGCCATTATTACTGAATACAAATAGCGTTGGTCAAGCCTAGAAAATTATCCACAAGAAAATTTCATCTACTTTAGACATATACTTCTACAGCTGAGATCTTTTTGGTCCGTAGATTGCTATTTTCTTTAAAGAGCAATATCAAGTCATCAGTAACAGCTCTCTAGATGACATGGATGAAGGCTCCAATTATAGCTCTCTAATATCTAGATGCCAGGTGGGAAAATGCTAAATAAAACCATAATAAATAGATCAGCGTACAAGAACCTGATCTCAGATATATTTGGCTGATTATATGCTCTTAATTATTGGCCTATGCCCTTTCCTCATGGGCCCAGAGGAAAAAAAAAAAAACAAAAACAAAACAAAAAACCCAGAACAACCAAATTTCAGAACTCAGTCTTCTAACATGACTGCTTTTGATCTAAATGTTTATAACAGACTATTACAAAATAAGTGCAGCAAGCAGGGGGATGGGGGGGTTTTGTGCTTGGCTGTTTTTTTTCCCCAATGATGTTAAAACTCCTTCACAAAATACATATCTTAAAGCACTCAGTTATCCTGTGTATGTAGGGCAATGTCCTTAATGCCTGCTAGTTTTATTGCCTTCTTACTGGCTCAAATTTTGTAAGAAATGGATACAACACTGCACTGGATAGCAGCTTTTGTCTCTGATATGGGGAGCAGAAAAAAATGGGACATGTTAGTCTCTGTTTCAGAGATGATGCAGAGGGGTAAGTGAAATTTTAGGGAAAATATTCATAAATTCATCTCTGCCAGTTTACATCCCCTCCTCACCCTCCAGAGCACCCTTATAGAAATTCATCAACTTGTAAAACTGAGAGACACAAAGGCCTGGGTCATCTACTCGACCCCACCAGCTCCAGTCTATTGTTGACTCCCACTTATCTGCTAAACCTAGTTTGAATTTCAGATGGTTTCCATCTTTATTGCTGTAAAGCCAAATTGCACCTCATTGAAATTTAAAATGCTCTGCTCTAACTCAGTCACTCAGAACACTTAAAATTTTACTATGTTTTTAAATATGATTCACAGTACCAAAGAGAGACACTAAACAAAGTAATTTTAAATCAGTTAAAATATTGCAATTTGAAAGGAAACTGTAACTCTGTAGCTAACATCTCTTCTATAAAAAATTTGCTTTTGCACTGGAAGAATTAACAGGAAAGTGGCTAAAGAGATTACCCTATAATGATAATGAGTAGAACTACACCTAGCTACAGCAGCTAATAAATTTATAAGCAAGCAAATGCAGACCTGAATCTGACACACTGGCAAGTCATATACAGCTCTCTTAGACGATTTAAAGAACAATGCCAACCAAGCAGCTTTTTCCAAGGGAACATCAGAAAATATTAATACACAGAATTTCATTAATTATTTTGAGGAAACATATCCAGTCTTAGACCTTTTATAAAGAAATTTAGAAATACACTTTTTTTAAAATGTAAAAATATTTGAAATAATTTTTGTCATCAGGCAAAATGACATCTTCCTTGAGACCAAAATTAAGTGTTGTGAAAGGCAATCATATTTCTACATTTATTTTCACTACCTGATTGGGGACAGAACTTTGTAACACCACAGGAGTTTCAAGTCATATTTTAAATCCATACCTGTCTAGTAGTCTACACTGGTGAAAGAAGCTCATGAAAGAGAATAACGATTTTTTGAACAGAGGTTTTCTGAATATGAAGGCAAGGAGAACTGTCTGATCTGAGCTCTTTTAAGATGTCATCACTGCTTTGAATTTGCATGCTTTGCTTTAGCACTTACACACCCAACAGCATATAAACTTTGCAGCAAGTTTCACAGTGCATGGCACAAACAATAAATTACAGAGTACACATTCTGATACAGCACACCTAAATACATTTCCAGCTTGTATTCATTGCATCAGATTTGTGGTGATGTTAAATATAAGCGCAAATGCCATTCTTCAAAATAGTTAACTGTAAAGGGAACATGAGATCTAAGTGATGTTCCCTACCATGTAATAAAGGGAACAGAGACAGTCTGATGCCAAATTTTCCACAGCTAAAGTATGGGAAATTGAGTGGCCAATAAGATACCCAAGTTTTCAGCACTTTTATGCCTATTGCTTCAATTCAATATAGGGCTTTCTTTTGGGTTAGCAAAAAAAAAAAAAAATGTTCTTGTTTATTTTGATCTGGCAGAAAATAGTAGTCAGAATTTTGGATTTACAGCCCTGTACTTCTGGTGAAATAGAACAGTGACAGAAAACAACATAAAGCAGAATAATCTGGAAATTAGATACATACCACAGTTGCAGAAAGAGTCACAGAAGTTCAATTTTAATTATCACTAGAGATCATCATCCTCCCTTACCACATTTCCACTGATAATGTGCAACATTAAGGTAGTAAAAAATCTGGTGTTTGAATGCAACAACTAAGTAAACCATCTGCTGCGTGAAAAGTCAGCTGAGAGAATGACTATGGACATATGGGGATACCAGAAGTGAATCACCCCTTTAAGAGTAAGTCAAGCCCTGGTCAAACCAAAGTCTGAAAAAGTGAGGATGGCAAAGAGGCTGTTTAACAACTGCTGCTGGTTTGTGACAACCTCAGGGTCCATCCCAGACCTGCCAGCACCTCCATAATCAGCCTGTCACCTGGGATGTGACTTGCTCTAGTTCAGAATAGCTTAAATACTGCGCATCAGCAGAAGATCAGAGCAAAAAATGGAGGCACCAGGAGCAGTGGTAAAGGCACTTTACAACGGGAAGAGTGAAATTACTTTAAAGCCTTCAAAATGGATCCAAAGAGGGATTTTTTTTCAGATATTTAAAGTTCAGGTTCTGCTTTCAAAGTGAAGAGACAGATGGATCAACTCCTTTAAGTTAAATTTGTCCTTTTGACTTCAGCTGATAGTGTCCGGCAGAACCTCCTCTGCTTTGCCTATTTTCAGAGAAAGCGCTGGAGTGAGGTCAAAGGAGCTACTTAGGCTGATATTTTACTTCTGGGTGGCAAAAGTAGTTTTTGGGAAAGTGTATGACATTGAACACCTTTCCATACAGAGGCAGAAATTATTTTTTGGCACTTATTTAACCACCAAAGTATAAGCTAATAGGTTGATGCAACAGCAGCACAAAGCTATAGGACCTGTGGCTGGAGGGGTACTGTTCAGTTGCAATAACAACAAAAGAAATACTAAAGATGTTCTCCCACAGTGGGACTGTCTTGGTTTGAAAGAC
>WBNO01014047.1:9791-46031 GCA_013400575.1 Peucedramus taeniatus
GCGGCGGCGGCGCGCGGGCCCGGGCGGACGCAATCCGGGAGTGGTCGGGGGTGGAGGGGCCCTGAGGTGCTCTGGGTTCCAGCTCCCTCTGCCCACGGCAGGGGCGCCTCCGCTAGAGCAGGCTGCTCAGAGCTCGATCTACCCCGGCCCTGAATACTTCCAGGGATGTGTTCAGGGTCTTCCCACCTTACCTCTGGGCAGCCAATTCAATTTTTTTAACACCGTCACACTAAAGAATTTTTTTCCTCGTGTCTGATCTAAACCTCCTCTTTTCCAATTTAAACACACTCACCTTGTCCCTGCATGCCCTTGTAAATTCTGTTGCCCCGTATTCCCTCCAAGTTCCCTTAAGACACTGGAAGGCCACAATCGGGTGACCCCGAAGCCTTCTCTTTTCCAGGCTGAACAATCCCAATTCTTTCAGCCTTTCCTCACAGGAGCGGTGCTCCATCCCTCTGACCAATTTGACGGCCTCCCCTGGACTCACTCCCAACTGGTCGATGTCCTTCCCTTGGTGGGAGCCCGGAGCTGGATGCAGCACTGCAGGTGGGGTCCCAGCAGAGCAGAGGAGCAGAATCGCCTCCCTTGCCCTCCTGGCTGCACTGCTTTTGATCCAGCCCAGGACAAGATTGGCATTTCAAAGTCAGGCCCATGGCCTTACCCGAGAAGCAGGTTTATTCAATTTCATTTTAATCTGAGATGACAAGAGATCAAAAGTTTAGGAAATCTACAGAGTCCTGTATGTTTCGAGTTTTATTGTAAAGAACTATACTGAAATAACTTACGTGCTTCATCAACGTTTGGAATTATAAAAAGAAATGTTAAAAAAGATGGTTTTAAATGGCACTTTCTTACACTCTGCACAAACAGAAAAATGTCAGCCTCTACCAGAGAAACTTATCAAACACTTTTGCTATGAAATGTAACTTGAAACTATAGGGATACCAGTTCCTACCAAACTTCTACGTATCACCTGTCACTTAGAGAAAGTGAGATCACCATGGTCAGTCCAACCAAAGGGTGTGTCTATTTCCCAAACACACAGGAATTTTTTTAAGACTAGAAGTTGAGACCTGCTAGCAAGGATAAACTGGAAAGAAACACAAAGAGAAGGATTCATAGCATGGGAATTAAGGGCTCTCTGTCACTGTATTCTTTTTCCTGCCATAGGCTTGACTATTTCAGCATTTAAGATGACGGCTGTTTGCATTTCCAGATGCTAGGCAGAATTTAGCAAATGTTCAATTCATCCCTGTGCCAGCAAGTGAGGGTGGCCCCAGGTGCACTCACTGTCCAGGCCAAACTCCCATTCCCCAGGGATGGGCCCTCGGAGAGCTTTGACAGAAAACAGCCTGTGAGCTGTAGGGTGGGAACTGAGCTCTTATTCCTCTCTGAGAAAACAAAAGTAAACCTTGCACACATCACGTTTGTTTTCTGTTTTATTGCAAGTTTCTTTAGAGGCTTAACCTACGGAACTTTTCTTTGGGATGAGGACATTTCCACATAAGTCAGAGAAGAGTGAATTTGAGAAGAATAAAAGCAAGAGGCTTGTTTGGCTCAGAGATGCAGGAGAGGATCACAATGCTGGCATCAAAGACATCCTCTAGCCAAGATCCCTTGAGAACACCATACAGATGGATTGTACTTTCTCTCCTGCCTACCTTCACCCCTCCTTCCTTAACATACACCACAGGCAGCAGGTCATGGCAAAGCATAATGTTGTGGCCAGGATATATTCCGATATTGAATATTCTCTGCACATAAGAGGAGGATTGCAGAAACGAGTGCAAGCATGTCATGGTCCCAAGCACAAGAAGGATATCAACATGCTGAAAAGGGTCCAGAGGAGGCCACCAGGTTGACTGGAGGGATGGAGGATCTCTCCAATGAGGAAAAGCTGTGAGAATTCGCTTTGTTCATCCCGGAAAAGAAAAGGCTTCGGGGTGACCTAATTGTGGCCTTCCATACCTGAAGGTACTTCTCACAAGCTGGACCAGGCTTATGGTTTCCACAGTAAACTTGTAGTAGCCACCTCTGCTATGTTGGAGAGCTTCCTGCCTGTTTGACACATTAAAGGCTAAGTTGAATAGTCACAGTCTGTCCAGACAGGAATTTCTCAGCCTTTTAAAAAAGCCCCCAGTTGCCACCTTGTGGCACCCCATAAACAAGTACTCCCCAGCTCTGCAGCTTGTTGGGAAATGTTTCCAAATTCTGAAAGACACCTGTGGCACTTCAGACTACAACAATAAATGCAGCTGGGAAGACATCAGTACTCAAACAGATGTAATGGGAAGTAATACAGAACAAGTGGTATGCATGCTCTTGTCAGAAGTCAAGGAAAAAAACCCCAAAATGTCGAGGTTTGGTAAGCCTGAAGCACAAATAAGTATCATTAAAATTCTCTTGAGAATGTCTTGAGGAAACTACTGAGAGTGACCTCCTGAAATTTGAGAAGCTGAGACTTTGGCAAGAGAAGCAGCAGTATCTCTTCAAACACTGCAGCGGCAGGGCAGACAGGGCTCATAGTTTTCTGGCAAAGCACCCTTACCAGTCAGGCTTTCAACAATTGCATAAAATGAGGCTTCAGGCTCTTAAGCATGGTTTTGGTTTTTGCAGCACGTGTGGGACAACTGTTGATTGATTTGAGAGGCAGCTCAGGCAGGACTGAAGCAGGAACCTCAGTTCTGAGGAGTAAGCAAAGTGCTGCTAGCAGAGCAGGTTGTTCTGGCTTGTTCTTGTAACATTTCATTATGTTGCTTCCTCTCAAAGTGTTCCAGAGCTACTTCATGCCAAACAACTAATTACAGGGTTTTTTTCACGAGCCTGTCTGAACAAAACCTAAAATTTAGCATTATATTCTATCCTAAAAAAAGCAGCATTTTATGAAGAAGTTTTTGCTCTAGGATATACAAAAAGAAAGCATTGAATCAAGGTTACTGAGAATTCTTCACATTTTCAAAGTATTGTGTGCAAAATGTAGGTTATTATTCTTTCAAGATGCTGTTTAGGATCCACCTATATATATTTTTCCCATTCTGTAAAATAACCAAGAAGGTTGAAATGGTTTTTCACTGTGTGCTTTTAATTTTGGGTGCTAAGTTTGGCATACCAAAGAATGTATCTCTTAAACTACATATTTATGCAGCTGTAGTCAGAGAGCAAAAAGAGCGGCTGCTCTTTAAGGGAAAGGAAACTGGGAGCCAAGGCTGGCAGCAAGGGGCACTGTCATGTACAAGGGGCACAGTCCCACAGTATCAGTGAGGTCTGGTGACAGTTTTTCTGTACAATTGTTATGTGCATGCTAGTAAGGGACAAATACTGTCAGTATTTATTTAGTTTCAAATGTACTTCAAAACCCACATCTTCCTATTTTCTTTAGCTCTGCTTGCCAGAAATTCACCCTGTGTACTTCTGCTTCCCATACTGCTGTGTCTTGGTTTAACCTCAGCCAGCCCCCAAGTACCACAGAGCTGCTTGCTCACACAGTTCCCCTCTGCAGTGCAATGTGGAGGAGAAGCAGGAAATAATTGTAAAACACGTGGGTTGAGATAGAAACAGTTTAATAATTCAAATAAATATAATAGTAATAATAGAGACAACAAAAAGAGATAAATAAAACCTGAAACAAACAAGTGATGCCAAAACCAGTTGCTCACCACCCACTGGCAGATGCCCAGCCCTGCCTTGAGCAGTGATCAGCATCTCCCAGCCTCAACTCCCCCCAGTTTGTATACTGAGCATGACATTCTCTGATATGGAACATCCCTTTGGTCTGTTCAGGTCAGCTGTCCCAGCCACTCTCCCTCCTGGCTTCTTGTGCACCTGCTCACTGCCAGAGCATGGGAAACTGGAAAGTCCTTGACTTGGGATAAGCCCTGCTTAGCAACAACTGAACCATCAGTGTGTTATCAACATTATTCTCACACTAAATAAAAAAACCACAGCACTGTACCAGATACTAGAAGGAAAATTAACTCTGCCCCCGTAAAAGCAAACACATTGCTATCTTCATCAATTTCCCTTGATTTTAATTTTATTGGGTTTTTTTGGTTTGGTTTTTTCTTTTTCCCCTTTTTCAAATACTGAAAACAGCTATATTCATTCCTCTGCTGATACTTTAAACCCAAATTCCTTCCTTCTCTGTTGATGCCTTGTGGCATCTTGCAAAGTAATCTTCAACATTAAGTCTTCCTCCGACTGAACAACTACTTCAAAAACCAATATTTTTAAAAGGACAAAGTACTGTTCTGACCTGGAAAACGCAAAGTGAACAGCAGTCTCCAACCACACAAGCGCTCCTGCCTGTTTTGAGAGAGACTTCCAAGAACTTCGATTATCCTTTAATGTAGCCTGGCAGTCCATGGCAAGCACCAAATTCTATCTCATCTCTTGTTTCTTTTTGAGAGCACTGACTGGTCCCTAAGCAGTCACTAATTTGTTTTTGAATGGTCAGTGACTCAAGAACAGCTGATGCCATTTTGAAAGCGTGCCACTCCCTCTGACCTCGTTATGGATCATTCCTAACCAGTGATTTTAGCATCGTGTGGCTTCACAATATTTCCAGTAGTTCTGACTACACAAGCTCTGAATTCATAAGTGATTTTTCGTTTTGCTGTGAGAGCTCCTTGCAGGAAGGGAGTAGTTAGGTTCAATTTAACGTCTAGGTCATGAGATCAGTTCTTGGTCCTGTGCAGAAATATGCAAAGAGCATTTAAATCTCAGATTAAAAAGTCAGAATGGACATACCCTCAGAAATGGTTAAGGACAAAAGCTCTCAAGGAAAAACACGCAGCCTGAATAATCCTGTAAAAATGCCTTGTTGTACATTTTCATTTAAGAGGCTCCATTTGTGTAAGGGACCTTCCTATACCACCACTTCTCCTCAGCACTCAGATGATAATGAGTACAACAAGGTCAAACAAGGATTACAGTGCAGACTACATAGAACAACAGTAATATTGTAGCAATATTTATAGAAAGTTATAGCTGTGTAAGCATTACTGAATATTTCATGTTACCAAGAATGGAATTCCCATTCTTTGCTGTCTATCAGCTTTGTTTTTTATATTAAAGCAGTGAAGTCATGTTCATAAAATCATAGAATGGTTTGGATTGGAAGGAACCTTAAAGATCATCTACTTCCAACCTTCCAGCCATGGGCAGGGACACATTCAACCTGACCAGGTTACTCAGAGCTCCATCCAACCTGGCCTTGAATGTTTCCAGGGATGAGGCATCCACCACCTCTTCAGGAAGGCTATTCCATCATTTTAAAACCTTCATTGTAGGAAACTTTTTTCTTATATCTTAGAGCTCTACTAAGGACTGGAGTTGGGGAGACACTAGGGAGCAAATTGATATTAATCATAGGCCTGTATTCCATTTTTCCTCTTTCAAAGGGATTTTCTCCCTCTTTCCCAGTCAGTGGGAACTTCACTGGACTGCCATGACTTCTCAAATATGATGGAAAGTAGCTCAGCCACTTTCTGTGCTAGTTCCCTCAAGACTCATGGATGCAATTTATCAGGTCCCACAGACTTGTGTACGTTCAGGTTCCTTAGATGGTCTCAGACCTGCTCTTCTGCTACAGCTGGCAGTTCTTCATTCTTCCAGTCCCTGCCTTTACCTTCTGCAACTCAGGTGGTGTAGCTGGAGCACTTGCCAGTGAAGACTGAGGCAAAAAAAAGTCACTGAGTACCTCAGCCTTCTCCATATCCTGGGTAACCAGCTCCTCCGTTCCCTTCTGGAGAGGACCCACATTTTCCCTAGTCTTCCTTTTACTACTTATGTACCTATGGAATCTGTTACTGTTGTCCTTGAGATCCCTAGGCAGGTTTAATTCTTTCCGTTTAATTCTTTAGTTGTCCTAACCTTATCCCTGGTTGCTGGGAAAATTTGCCAGTATTCCTCCCAGGTTCCTCACTTCCACCCTCTGCAGGCTTTCCTTTTCTGTTTTTGTCCAGGAGCTCCTTGTTAATCCATGCAAGTCTCCTTGTTCGCGTATAAAACCGTACTTTTAAAATTTAATTCCCGCTAACAAAAAATTATTAGATATGCAGATATTTCAGTTGAAGAAGTTATACCAGGAATTTGTTTGGCCTGTACTGCCAGAAAATTGATGTATTTTTCTTTTTACAGTCATGAAAAAAAATATACTGTCCTCATTTATAAAATAGCATTCTAATGATCATTCTGTTCACAGATGACATATTCTGATCCTTTCAACATTTGCATCACTCACTCTCCTGGTTTGGTAACTATGAAGACAGAATCTGTAAACCAAAGGATAGAATCTTCAGCTACTCCCTTAGCCCTGCATGCCAGTGGACTTGTCTCTCACTATAGCCCATGGAAGAGTAGGAGAATCCAGATCCAAATGGCAGTGCTGTGCCAGGAGCAGGGATTTTAGGAATCTCCAGCTGAAACCACAGGCCACAAGCCAGCCAGCATCACAGCAGCTGACCTGGAAATGTACCTTATCAGGCACTCCAGAGAGTTAAACTCAAATGCTTCTAGACTATGTCCACTCCTTCTATATTTAGCTTTTAATGTGCAGTCTATTTTTAGAGACTAGAAAAGTATGGTTATATTTAATCTGAGTCACTAATTTAGACATTTGGGGTATTTTTACATTTTGTTAATAAGTACTAATTGCCGTTTTAAAATAAGCATTTAAATTCCCCTCTCCTTCCAAACCTTTCTAGTAATGAAAACTAGAAATTCATGATACCAAAACTCTTCGTTTAATATGTTTTATTAATATATTTAAATAAACTACAAAGAGCCTTAAACCAAATAAATAAAACCCACTTTGTACTTACATAAAGATGAATTGCTAACTGAAAATATCATCTCTTAACATATTGAATACTATTTGTCGTTTGTTCTGCTATCTTATAGTATTCAGTCCTTTTTCTTTCACTTTTTTTTCTGAATGGAATAGAAACAAAACCATCCTCCTTTTTTATAGCTCCCAGGGTCTCAATTCAAAGAATTAGTCACTGACCTCAATTAACAGAGTAAACTGAAACTATGAACTAAGTACAGTGAAATGATGATTCTTTGCATTTCCAGAAGAGACTATACCTTTCAAATATTCCTAAATACCTAGCTACATTATTTTAAAAGATACTGTAGGAGTAGGCTAATTTAAAATAAGTTTTAAATCATTAAAAAAAAAAGAAAAGAAAAAACCTGACTATTCTGGGTGCACTTGCATTCATTACTCACTCTTAAGAGCTTTTTTATATTCATTGATGAGCTCAGGCGTGGGTGCTGGTGGAGTTCTCTTTCAGAGCTTTGCAGCTTTGGAATCTGTTCTTCACTTGAGCTTTCCAATACTCCAGCTCAGATGGCTGCTGGTTTGATTGCATCATTTATGTTTCCTATGCATTTTAAAAGCATGTATCGAATGTTCAAATCTGTGTAGACAGGGAATTCTTTAGATAGATGGAGATTGTGGTTGGCTCTTTTGCAGTTAGAAATACCAGGGCTCTTAAATTTATGTCTTTCTAAAATAAATTTTTAAATTATCTCATTTAGTACATTTTTATGCCAGTGTATGAAGGAGAATCAAATAGAAACAGACACATGCAAATCTCTAGTAATTACAAATTACTCTCTTCTATTGAAATAAGCAAGTTAGAAGTAATAGAGATCAATGCCTGCCTAATTATTTGAGCACAAGAAGGAAAGAAAGCAAGAAAGAAAGCAAGAAAGAACCAAGAGAAAGAAAGAGAAAGAAAGAAAGGAAGACAGGAAGGAATAAAGGAAAAGAAAGAAAGAAAGAAAGAAAGAAAGAAAGAAAGAAAGAAAGAAAGAAAGAAAGAAAGAGAAAAAGACAGAAAGAAAAAAAAAAGAAAGATTGTGTCAAAACTGTAAGGCCAAGTCTGGCTCACTGGAGGGCCTGGTGATGTACATTTCCAGGCTGACTGCTGCGATGTTGGCTGGCTTGTGGCTTGAGGTTTCAGCCAGAGATGCCCAAAATCCTTGCTCCTGGCACAATATTCCTGCTTCCTTGAAGACTGGTTTGGAGTTTTTATTTTCTTTTTTTTTTAAACACTCTAGATACAAAATTGGATTTGTACAAAAAGCTTAGCATTGTTTCTTATTTAACAAGGAAGAAATTAACTTCAGTAAGCAGTATATGCTTTACTCAAATACATAATTGCAGTCAATTAAAATTTACTGGTTGGAGTCCATTTACACAAAACCTTTCTGAGCAACATTTACTGTTCTTAATTCTTCTATCTGTATTAACTGAATTGCACCATTGGCATCATAAAGAAAAAGTGGGTTGTAGACATCAGATCAGACTATAGATTTTATCTATATGCCCAGTTTTAGCTATATGCCCTAACATTAGTACTTCCAGTCTTCTGAAGTTTCCCTGATTTTCACATTTTTATTAATACTAACTTTAGTGGACCACAGCATAAAACCCCAAGTTAGCTCAGCTTAAATTCCATCTCTGTCCAGTCACTTTCTTAATTAGCAGCAGATAATTTTTATGTCATTAATAGTTTCAGCACTTTGTTGTAGGCTCAATATTTAGTTCTCGGACTATGGGGAAAAAAAAGAGCAACTGACCCCTGCCTTGACTGGCTATGGACCGTGTTTCATAGCTTCGAGTTCACATTACTCCTATCAGTTTCTCTTTTCCTCTGTTTTGTTACATAATACTGATTAGATTTGTTACTGCTGTAGTTTAATTTTGAACTGTACTTTTATATAAGTGGTGAATCTGGAAAAGCTCATAGCAGCAGCTCTCTCTAGATTGTGAAATTTGGGGGTTTTATCTGCTTATTAAATTATTTTTAAGATACTCAATTTTTGTCTGCATTTTAATTTGTATGTGGGTTTCAATTAATTTTTCTCAGTACCTTGATCTCTGGAAAGTTAGTCAAAAGTAATTGCCAAGTTTACATATGTCCCTTAATCTTAACAAAATATATCTGGTGGTGGTCACTGAACAGTCACAAAGACTCAGTTAATCTGGATTTATCTAAAGAAGAAATTGGTGATGGTTTCTTTCCAGCTTAGTTATGAGGTTATTTTTTAAAGGCCGTGCTGGAGAAATTGTCATTAAAAAAATTGTTTATTATTTCTCTACATGCTAACTCAATTTATCAGTTTGCTTAGGATGCAGAAGAGGAGAAACCTTGGTCTGTCCCAAATACTTTTATAATCTGAGCCTGCCTAAATTTGGGGTTGCATTATGCTCTCCAATGCCATATAGAAATTCAAGGATTTCATGCAATTATCTGTAATTCAGAAATTCTCCAGACTACCACCTCAAAAAGCCTTTCTTTCCCCACACAGCCTTAAGGCCATTGTGCCTATTAACTTTTTTGTGAAGTATATTCTAGCATGAAGGGGGGTGTTTTGTGATTTTACTGCAGGCAGCTAATCTAAGGATGAGCACACACTGCTAATGCTCCATATGGGATCTCAGACGGTGAAAGCAGAGGGGAACTTGCTTTGCACAAGTGTAGAAACATCGTGTGGCTCAGGCAAGGCTGCAGAGGGGAAATCCAGGAAGGGCCAACCCAGCCTGAGCTCCATGTTCTTGCAGCTATGCCACCACGGTGCTGCTATCAATTTACAGCTAGCAGAGTCAAACCTGGGGCAGGAGGTTTTATGGTGTCTAACTACAGGATTACATTTCTGAAAGTCTGTGATAAAAATAATCTCTAATTGCAGATAAAGATTGGCTAGGGTGTTAAACAGGTGTACTCTGAAAAAAAACAACATATCTACATTGATATAGAAAGTAGCAGTAAAATGGAGGCATTTAAATGAACCAAAGTGATAACACTTGAAAACTCTTACTGTAAGGAACAACTCAGCAGTGTGTTTTACATTGTTGTTAGAGAGAAAAAAAAAGAAGGAAATATTAAGGAAAAAATAAGGCACAAGTGAGGGTAAGCAAGATCCAAAAGTGGAATTAAACACAGAAACATTACTCTTTTCCATGCTTGGTGACAAGAGGAAGCCCTGGAAAACCTCGGAAGATTACTTTGTAATTTCAGTTCAGCTGTGTTTGGGAAGTACCTCTCAATCATCAGGTAACCCACATTAAAGAATTTCACAGCTAATTTCATATGCTTTATTTAACCCTTCTGCTGTGGCAATTTGTCCCTAAAGACAATGTTTCATATTTCACTGAAGCTGTAAACATTTTTGTTCAATATGTAGTAGAGGAAAAAAAATATCTGAGCTGTAAGAGTAAGGTCAAGAATTCTTTGGTGTTACCAAAGGCAAATAGTGCATTTCCTCTCAAGCCTCAATGGGCAATTGGTTTAGGCCCCAGTACTGTAATTTTGTCATTTTATAGCAACATTTGTGTATCAAGGCTTTTTCTGTTCACTCTCATGGCTAATAAAACCAATATACAACATGGACATTTGCTTGTGAAGGAGACAGTAATGGCATGAAGGTCATCCTAGAAAGCAGCACTGCTTTGTCCCTTCTTTGCAAATGGTCCAAAATATGTGTGTTACATATTTTGTATACAAAATAGTATTAAATATAATGCCTTCTTAAGTACTCTTCCTCTTGAAATTTCATTCAGTATCTCCTTCTCCCTTTGTCCTACTTGCCTTGGGTTTATAATCCAGCCAGAGTGGCATTTCACCTGATACATAATCCTTGTTCTTGAAACAGGTGCAAAGAAGAGTACAGAAAGTTACTCACTGTATCATCAGAGACAGACACTTTCAACTCAAACAGTAAACTACCTTTTTTTAAGCTAGAGGAATAGAAGAGTATTTCTGCTGCTGTTAACTTTAGGTAACAGACAAAACATTTTCTCTTCTTTAAAGGAGCTCCTTGTGAGCTGCACTAGTAACAGATTAATAGAGTCTAAAATTCCCTGGATGCTCCATGGATGCTGTGGTTTATTGCTAGCAGGAGTATTTTGCAGTACTGAAACCACAACACTAGAGGTCATTGCTAGTCTTTAAATTTTTAATCTGTCTGAATGCAAGTGTTGGGAGTTCTCAGTTTGGTGATAGGAATTGCTTTTTAAAATTCTCCTAACATGCATGGTGTGGAGTACGTCTGGGATCAATATCCACTCTTGATGTATGGTTTCATAAGTTTTCACATTTCCTTTTGGATTCTTTAAGAATTATTTTTTTTCAAATAGTTCCTTTATTTTATTTTTTTTTAGGATTTTTTAGGAGTAAGACAGCCATCCCAGAAGAGACAAGAAAATATATACATTAAAAAGCACAATGATCTTAGCAACCTGCATGCCAGTCCTGTGCAATTTGTTTATTTCTCTCTAATTAGTTCTTAAGTATTTTTCCAAACTCCCATTTAGCAAGTATGGATTTAGTTTTTGATATTTTTCATTAAAGGGCAATATTAGGAATATCTACTGAATTCCAATGCAGAATATCATATGTAGAATCCTTTGTGAGGCTAGGAGTGTTTTCAGAAAGTTATTTTAACTTTATTCTATTTCTTTCACAATCAATGTAAATGGCCATGCATGTTCAGCAGTATAGACTTTTCAAGACTGAGTAACTAGATGGACAGAAGTAAACCTTACTTTCTGATTAAAAGTTTTTAAATTAAATCGAGAAAAAAAGGTGTTTCATTCTTCCGTGCATTCTTGCATTCTTCTTCTTCACCAAGCCCTCGCAGACAGTATTTTTGTACACTAGATGACAGTGAAAGATAGTAATTGCAAACAATATTTTGATAACTGATAACTGGAAACACATTCTGTGAGGTTATCTACTGTGATCGCTGATCTTATTTATGGTGTTAGATATTTTGCATATAAAAAGGAATATTATCAATGTTGTCAGTTTTGCTTAAATATGTTTTTGTTTCAATATTTTGAATATTAATGACCTAATTTTATTTCTTTTCTTAGAAAGTTGTGGCCTGTTTAATTCAAAGATAATTGGGATTACTGGTTTTGGGACACAGCTAAGAGCTGAATTTTTACAACAGAAGGACAGAACCCATGCTGCACTTTCATTTCATATTAGAATTGAAAGGAGAGATTGATAACAGAAAAAAAAAAGTAATTGTATGAACAATAAGGAAACATTCTTTTCATTTCTAATTACCATATCTTGATAAGGCCAAAGATTTTTTTTCTACTCAATGACTGTTTCTGAAAATCACAGCTTCTGGGTGAATTGAGCTTGTGCTTTGTCTCACCATTATTTTAAAACTAGATTCCCATCTCTGAAAATCAATCCAGTATCTGAAGACTTAGATGTTGAATGTCTGTGTCAACACCTGTTAAGGTATTATTCCATCATTTCCAATTTCCTTTTTCCTGCATCCAGCTCACAGCCAGAGTTAAGAGAGCCAGATAAATGTAAAGTATATTCTGGTAAAAGATCTGCTTTTCAATTCTTTATTTGGTCAAAAAAAATGTTCCATTGTGTATGTAAGGAAAGAAAACAAAATTTTGCATCACTGACAGTCTCATCATTAAGGACTAGGAAAACTAGATCAAAACAGGTGCTTTATCTATGAATTCAAATGCAACAAAACTCTGCAGTCTGAAAAAACCTTAATCCGATTTTTTCTTGCCTTGAGCTATTCCTGCTATCAATAATAAATCCAGTGTAATAATAGATGAATAAAAGCACACTTTAATAAGCATCTTTGAAGGAACAAAATAAAAACAGAATAGTTAAACATGTGGCAAAACCAAGGAACTGGCAAGATCTTTCTGTTTCAAAGGAAAACAAGAAAAAGTAATAGGGCAGACCTAAAAGAAATAAGCTGTTTACAAAAAAAATAGAAAAGTTATATAAATCTATGAGAATGGGACACTGCATTTTAGATGGATGAGATAGCCTACCAGAACTTAATTTTAAAAATCATGATGCTTTTTGGTAAATGGAGACAGTATGTTTTGGAAAGTTAAATTGAAAATACTAGTTAACGATCTTTGTTACAAACCTATAGTTGGCACTGAAAAAGGGAGCCTTCTCCAGAGGTTGGATCACAAAGCTTTTTCCAGGTCTTAAAAGACTTTGCAGTATTTTAATATGAAATCCAAACTGCCTCTGGAGAGGCAGATCTAGACTGTAGAGGGAAACTAGGAAAGACTATTTCCAGTCTTACTAAAAAGTAACAAATTTACACCCAAGATGTATTTCAAGACTATTGAGGTTTTTATGAAGCATGGTCTAGAGCAAATGACAAACAGATTTCTTCAGTGAATCTAAATCAACATGTGAATGAAAGTATGTCATTTTTTTAACATACCACATGATTTAATTGTTTTCAGGATAGTGGAATACAATATTGAGCACAATAGAGCAGTATGGGTTGTCTTGATAGCACAAAGAGGTCCTCATATCCAGCAAGCAGTTCTTACTTGTAGCACAACAAGTAATCCAAAAGTGATGGGTGAATTGCTTCATTACTGTCACACTCATGTAAGGTTAATGGTAAATGCTGATAAAAATGCTGATTTTAAAAGGCAGCTCAAAAAAGCTGAAGACAGGACTCGTTATTTTCACTCAGGGAAACTTTAAGGTGTCGGGGTCTCAGAGGTCGAGATGACCCCGATATGTGTTAGAGTCTCTTTGTCCCAGCCCAGCAACCAAAGGAGTCAGGACTCTCCATCTGCAGTTTCCAAGGTTGTTTATTTTCTCTTATCTGGTACATTTTTTCCCTGTCCTGCCATGATCTGCCTGGCAGGCCAGCCAGAGGCACTCTGCCCACCTTCAGGGCGGTCTTGTCTTTTTATACTATAAACTACATGTACAATATTTACAGTTAATTCCCAATACCTATCACCCATGCTGCACAGTTTGTCTCTACTCTAAACCAATCCCAAAGTGCCACCATCACCCAGAACAGGGAGGCTATGAAGAAGGAGAAAGAAGTACAGGACATGCCCAAATCCCTCCATCTTGGCCTCCAAACCCCTAGTCTAAAAGCCCCAAAATTCTACTTTTCTACTTTGAGACAAACTATCACTCGGCTTTTGTGGCTTGTGCATCCTCATATAAGGGTGGTAGTTTTTTTCCATGGATTGAAATCAAAAACACAAGGGTCTTTGGCTTTGTGCCAAGGCCCCTGCCAGGGTCCCAAACCGTCCAGGGCAGCCAGAGGGATGTCCTGGGTTCCAACATTTAGGTAAAATGAAACATGCTAAACCAATGTTACCCCACATTTTTCTTTCTGAAAACTGAAGCTAAACAGACACAGAGATATCTTTCCAAGCCACACACTATTTTGCAAGTCAGTGAGGAGTCCTTACAGAAGTCTCCTTAAGGAGTGACAGAAGTCTTTCTATGTTCAGAGGTAACCTGAACATGGTGAAATGATGTTGCCCCAGGGCTACAGACAGCCACAGTCACTGTCTGGATAGCAAATAATATGTGTCAGGGATTTTTGCCTGGGAATAGTTTTTTTAACCTTTTACTCAAGTTTTTTCAAGTTATTTCACAGACTTAAAAAAGATAAAACTGTTAAACAGAGTCAGGAAGTATTCCTGGGAAATGAAAATGCAGTCCAGCTGGTTTGTGTCATCATTTGGAGAAGATTCAAATTGAAGGCATTGCTGACATAATGCTGTTGTAGGTGTAGAAGCAAGTTGGATACAGAAAAATAAATGGTTCATAGATAATGCATAAAATAATGCTAAACTCAAAAATTTTTATGCAACCTTTCTAAAGCATAAAGTATCTTTTGACAGAACAGGAAACTTACTATGGCATGGACATACAACCTTTCATTTCTATGCACTTGTCTCCTGTGGCATTTTTTATGACATATTTTCTCAAAGAGACATTCTGAATCTGATTTATAAAACTACTGCAGCTACTACTGTTGAATAAATGACTGGGAAAAGCATCACTCATTCATTATTTCAGGTGCTGGAAATAATTGGGGGTGTTTCTCTCCAGACTCTTCCCCATACACCATTTCCATAAAGTGGGACCGGCGTGCATTCCTTACTACAATTCGTGGGGATTAACCACTCGTTTCAGTAAGGTCAAGATTACATTTTTATGAGGTCCTATATTCATAAAGATGAGTGTAATGCAGTACAGTAGTGCCTATGTCATAGTTTCTGAAAGATAGAAGGTACACAAACCCCTTCATCTCTGAGGCAGACTAATTGTAAGCATAGTATAGTATGTGGAGCACCAGTGAGGTGATAGAGATGTGCAGGGAAATTTCACTAAACGAAATAAGTTTCAGCTCTGCAATTGATACATTTATCTGATAAATCATCACTGCCAAAATGTGTCACTGGACAATGAGTCGCAAAGAGTAGACAGGTTGTGATAGCTCTAATGTTGGGTTAGCTGAAGGCAGCGTTTAATCCATTCTCAGCAGTTCTAGGGAGGCATTTATTGCTTTCGCTGACCTTATCACAGTGATTAAATGTAGCCATTTATTACTTTCCTGGGAAAGAGCAGATATCCTCTCTGCTTAACTTGACCTTAGAATCACAGAATATTTTAGTCCAGAAGGGATTTCTTGCCTTGTCCAATCATCTTTTGGATATCTGCAAGGATGGAGATGTCACATCTTTGGTTAACATACTCCAGTGCTTAACCGCTCTCATTTTTATTTTTTGTTTTGCCTTGTACCTGTCAGATTTTCCCCTGCTACTACTTGAAGGTACTGCCTGTCATTCTATGCACTGTAGAGAAGCTGGAGTGTCTTCTATAGCCTGCATTTACGTAGCTGAAGACTAGTTACGTTTTTAGACTTCTCCAGCCTGAAATTGGCCACCTTTTTTAGTGTCTCCTCATGTTAAACTACAGCACCCCAGCCACATTAGAACCTTTCTGCTGGACTGTAGGAATGTCCCCCCTGTTGACAGAGTGACCAAATTACCCTTTGTCTCCTTAAAAAGGAAAAAAGCCCAGAAGCTTCTATCCTCAATTGGCAAAGAAGACACCTCATAGGACCTGGGGGACTTCACCTCAAACTTAAAGAGAGCTAATTGGACAGAAGCCAAAAAGTCCCACCTAAGCAGTTTACTAGAAATGGAAAAGATCAAAGGAAATAATTGCTTTTGTGGGGTGTTTTACCAGGATCAAGGACCTCTTGCACCTGGCTTGGGTTTTCTCTGTAAAGAGCGTTTTTTTATGTTGTTCTTTAGTGAACTTTTCTGTTTCCAACACCACTTGAGCCATCCTGCTGATTTTATGCCATCTGAGGTAGTTGAGCCATCTTGGGTGTGATATATATCTCTGAGAGCTTATGAGAACTGGCTTGAGGAGATACATATATCACTGGACTTTTTCCCGTGTCTCAGACTGTGTTTTGTACTGGGGAGGAGGAGGACCCTTGCAAATACTGACTAGAAAGGAATAATCATTTCTCTTGACTTCTTGATGCGCTCTTACTAATGTAGCCATACCATCACTACAGGGAAATACTGCAACCTCACCTAAATTCTTGTCTACAATCATCCCAAGCCATTTTCTGCAGGGCTAATCCCCAGTCTGCCAGAGCCAAACCTCTACTCCTGACTTATTTGGGGCTGCACATCCTTTATTACATAGAGGTAATAAAGCACACTAGTTAATTAACAAATGAGATAATAAAAAAATGTTATGTTTGTTTAAGTAAGTTAGCTCTAATTGAAATTCTGAAATACTACCTCATTCTTGTACTGAGACTTTATCAAATAATTTCCTGGGTGATAAAAGAGCAGAGAATTTTGCAAGAGCAAATCAGATTTTTCTCCAGATTACATATATGAAAATTCTCTAATTTTAATTTCAGTGTCTTGACAGATCATGAAGATCAATGACAGTAAGAAGTTTTGTTACAGAACATTTATATTTTGGTAACTAGATTTCATAAATACAGCTTATTTTTCATGAGAATAGAAATTGCATTGTTTAAATGAAAACTTAGAGTTTTAGTTCAGCAAATGTGTTAAAGCAGATTTCAGGAGCTGTGGATTGTCTTGTAAAACATTTATTGGAACCAAGCCATGCGTTTGTGGTTTAGCTTGTAAAACCTCAATTTGTATCAAGCCAGCTGCTCAGCAACAAGGCTGTGCCATCAGTTGGGTTGGTATAGCAACAAGTGTTTGGGAACCTGGATAATCTTCCATTCAAACAGCAGCACCTTGGAACTGTGTCAGCGAGAAAAAGCTGCTTTTCTGCAGGAGGTGAGACCATGGTAATGGAAAACCAAGTAATGTAATGTGCATATATAAAGGAAAGACACTTCTGCTGATTAGATCCATAGTTTTGACTAAGCAAAATGTGTGAAAGTTGAAAAATTTGCTTGAGTTACTGAAACACCTAAAATTTTGACAAGGAACAGCACCAGTTTTGGTGCTAGAGCAAATTCACTAGAAATTCTTCCTAGTGGTATCAGGCCAATAAATTCACTCAAGCCCATAGATAATTCTTTCCAAACTGATGCCTGCATGGAAGTACCTAAAGCTATTCTGCAGGTTCAAAAGCAGCCACATCATGAGAAATGAAAAAGTTGTACTGTAACTGTGACAACTTGTTATCTTCATTTTTCCATCCCTGAGTACAAAATCTATTTAAAAGTATGTTTTTCTTCCTCTTCAGAAATTCACCCTGCTGCTAGTAAAGGTGAATGAAGTTCAGCTCAGTGAGAAATAACTTCTTAGTATGGAAAGTCATGCTCAAGATGATTTAGAGATGTCAAAATAAGGGATATCTATGAAGTAGTTGTCTAAAAAAATTTTGTCTTCCCATGTAGATAATGTGAATTAGATAGGAGACAGACAAAAAATATTAAAGGGGGAAAATTAACTTGAAAAAAATCTTTCTTGGATGATTCTAATAGATAAAATTATTTGCAAAGCTTCTTCCAAATTTCTTAAGGGATTTATTAGAAGATATACTTTGAGATATTTATTTAAATATCTCTAGTTATTAAAGATAAATGACTGAAAAAGGTAATTATACTCCTTGAAATTACAGGCTTAAAGAAATGCTCTGAAACAGTATTTTCAAATACATTCTTTAAAACCAAAACTAAACAAACCCTTAAATTGAAGATAATTTTTGAAAAATAAGGGGAATATACTGTAGCAATATAGAGTTTGCAGAAAGGAGCACAAATAGGAATGACAAATGTGAAAGAAACAGCACTAATCTGTACAGCTGTGGCTGAAATATAAACTGAGTGTGCATTACTTTCACAAATCATTACTAAATAGAGATTTATGGTCACATACATTTTGTATGAGCAAAGCAGACGTCTTTCCCTCAAAGCTAATTAGTCAGTCAAAACCCATTAAAAATCTGTGGTCCTGCTTCTGCGTGCATTTGATCTAAAAGAGTTAAAAACCTGACCATTTACCTAAATTTAAATTTTACAACAAAAAGTCAGTTGAATGAATTTTTTGCGTTACAAAAGACTACTGAAAGGAAAACCTTATTTTATCCATTTACAAGTAGAACTAATTTTCACAGTGGAAGTATTTAAGGATTTCTTTAGCTAACAGCATTTACATTATTTAATTAGAAACACGTTTTCATAACAGAAAGATATGCTACATGATTTTTGTGAGTTATTCACATGCTTTCTCAGTGTCTGGTGAATATGTTCAGTGAATGTTTCACTACTGGCTTGAGAGGACCTTAGAGTTGCATGTTAATGTGAGCAGAAAGAAACCATCTTAGATTGTTTGTCTATCTTTTACTTGGTGCCAGGAAATTGCTGCTATTTTGAGATATTCAGTCTTCAAGACAATTCAAAAATCACATCAAACAGCAGGAAAAGTGAAATATGCAGAAAGCTGAGGAGACATATTTGATGCCTTGTGAGTTTCTCCAAAAGGAAAAAGATAATAAAATGTTAACAAAGGATTTATTGTAGGGGGGCTTTTTTATTATCGTAAATTTATCAAAAGGTAAAAACCTTGTTCAGCAAGGACTGAGTAGACTCAGTTTCATTTCAAGCCTTTCTAAAATGCTTCTCAGCAGAACTGACCTTCCAGTCAGAGCTTCAGATGATCTGAAAGCTCCCTGGAGAGGAACACTACATACCACAACAAATGTGCACTCTTTAGTTCCTCTCAGTGCCTTCTGACACCCAAAAAGGGACAAGATCTTCAGTCTACAGGTGGAGACTGTCCAGCTGTGTCCAGCTGCCTCAGTGAAAGACTGAGGTAAAAGCTGGCCAGGTCCAAGCCTTTTTCCCTGTGCTTCTCCCAGAGAGCACATTAGAGGTAACAAATGTAGACTTCAAGGTCAGGCTGGACAGGCTTTGAGCAACCTGACCCAGCTGATGTCCTCACTCATTGCAGCGGGGTTGGACTAGATTACACCTAAAGGTCCTTTCCAACCCAAACCATTCTATGGTTCTATGATTCTGTAAATCTTCCCAAAAGGCTTTGTGTTTTATGACTTGCTGTGGGGTGGGGGATGGAATTTTTCTGTAGCTACAAACCCTTTCTACATATTCTTTTGCAAGACTTTGCTGCTTGTTGCAAACACGCTGCTGCTGAAACAGAAACGAATCAAATCCAAGAAAAAACAATTTGTTTACCTTCAGCTTCCTTACTAAAGCTTCTTTTTGCATACATACTTGTTTCCTTAGGCAGATCTTATCCCAGGTCACAGCTCTTTCAGGCTCAGCTGTCTCGTTCCACAAGAAGCTGAACTGTATTTTCACACAGAGAGACCATGGCAGAGGCAGCCTGTGGCAGTGACTGCCTTCCCTGCAGCTCAGCCCACATCTTCCCTGTACCAAACACTTCACATCAGTTGTCTGGGCTGGCTGGAGCACACAATCAGTCAAATTTCTCTTTAGAAGATGGTGCTTCCTGTGAAGCAGACAGCAAGAATGTCTGAAACTCTACACACCTGGTTAGCTTTTCACTAGTGCATGAAATGTCTTTGATGAAGGAGTTACTGATTTTATTTCCTCTCTGAAGAATAAAATGTGGACCAAGGAAGACTTTAATTGGCACAAACCTGAATTTAAAGGCAACAAAAGTGCTAGGTTTCACACAGTTTTGTACAACCTAGCTTTTTAACAGTATAGTTAAGAGGAATTAATAAAATTAAGTACTCATTTGAATTTCTTAAATGCATCAGTGATACTATAAGCCATAAGTTCAAATAAAAAATTAATAATAAAAGAATTTGCATTTGAATTGTTTCTTATGGTGGAGGAATTGTATCGACTTGTGGTTTTTACATAATTTTTTATGAACATCCTTCTGATTTTTTTTTTTAATTCTCAGGCATGAATTCCTAATTATGGCTAAATAATTACTTTATGAAAGATCCATTTTTTCCCCCATACAAAAGTAGGGGCAATTTACTAGGTGCAAGAAATTTAGCCTTATTTAGACACTAAGAGGGAGGAAAAAAAGAAGAAATAAAACCAGCCCATCTGTTTTCATCCATCTGGTAAAGTACTATTTTATCTGTGAATAAGTGCAATGCTATCACCATGAGCAGGAGGAGAGAGTCAGCCTCAAAAAACAAGGAATGGCAAGTCAGCTTTTCTGATCTACACAAAAGATAATAAAGGAAACTGAATGTAAATGCATTTGTATTTTCATGAATTAAAATGAAATGAAGATGTAATTTCAAAAGGAAATTATGCTTCAATGTAACTGAAATTTTTTATAAAATTACCTTTATGTAGGTGTGGAAATGCAATAGAAGAGTACCATGACAATTACCTTTGTGTGACTGTTTCCTTCTTCAATGATCCTCGTCCATTAGCATTTTCCAAGACAATGCCACAGCCTTTTATTACTTGAGTTAGGCATGGATCCAATGCACCTAAGCACATGCAGTGTTTCAGGACTGAATCCTATCTCTTTTGGAAAGGTTTTGTAAACTAAATCCCTCTAGAGGGAGCAAATTAGGGATGCACATCAAGTTAGTTGTCAAAGGCAATGTAGATACACAAACTTTGCCTGTATGTGTGGTAATTATAAAACCATATACACTGAGTTTTTGAACACACCCAAAGAAATCTAGATAAGCCTAAAGCCAAGGTCAGAGTCCCTAGCCAATACATGAAGCCAGAAGCACCAAATCTACATTTCACAGCAGAAACAGTAATTTTCACAGAGTAAGAAAATGTCCTTTATGCTGTCATTAACTGTCACAAATTATAAAGAAGACAAAAGCTTAATGAAATTCACAATAGGATAAGAGATACTGAAAAAAATATCAGAGTTACAGTGGTAAGAAATGAAGAGAAAAATACCAAAGGAGTCTGGGGGGTCCATGCTTCTGTGCACAAGAGTGTCCTACCATCTGTCACAAGAAATGGTCCCACTGGATTTAAATTGATGTTATTGAAGTAGTGTTACTCTATCCTACTGTTCCTATGAAAATGTTGAAAATGCCCCAGCAGTTCCCTTCTCACAGACTGGTTTTAATTCTGAGCCTTAAAAAGGATATCTATTACTCATCTGCTTCACTCAGATGCCACCTTTAGTCAAGTTGGCTGGTAATTTACAGAGAGCATTTAGGCACAACACTACATGTGTTCCCTACCAGTGAGAAAGTCATAGCCACCACTTAAATACAGATTTATAGACCTGAGACATTACAGCATTGCTTTAATTTCAAAATTAAGGGTCATTATATCAGGATGCAATAAGTGTCTCTTAACTGACCCTTTTTTAGCACCTACTGAAGTCAAAGAAAACACCAGAAGTTCTGACTTGTCTTCAGGTCAGTCTGATGCTCTGGATGTTGTTTAAGCCAATCCTGCTAAGCTGTGTATAGCTCTGCCTACCACATTTTTAAAGGTTTGTTACCATATGATGCACAGTATTGGAAATAATAGCAAATGCATAGATGCAACTTTTTAAGCCTGATTTAAACCTACATATCTCAAATAATCTCTTAAATTTTTACTCACAATGGCCTGAAAGGAAAAAAAGTCTCTTGATCCTGAGCAACAAAATCTAAGGAAAGCAGAAGGAAACAGATATTGCAGGAAATTAATTATTTAGTTTGAATATTTTTTTCCTTAGAAAGATCCATAAAAAACATATATAAGATTTGTCAGGTTTTGTGGGTTTTTTCCTTTTTTTAGCTGTGATATCACTGAAAACCATGTGGCACAGTGTCCCATCTCCACTTTTCTGTGTTGGTCACTGATAGATCAGCCTCAATACAGTTTTAAAAGCCCACAAACACCAGAGACCTAATCACCTTCAAGAACTTTTAAAAGTATTTTGTGTTACATCTCTTTTGGTGATAATCGATTCCAGAAAATAAATATTTTTCATTTTACTTTTGGAAGCTTTGTTTTTCTCATTTCAGTTTAGTCACTTGGGGAAAAAAAAAAGAAACAAAACAAACAAAAAAAAAAAAAAAAGTCAAACCATTTCATTGAATTCTGTAGGATTTAAAGCTTTCTAACTACACTTTGTCAGTGATTCGGCTGTTTCTATAAAAGGCTCTTTTTTCTTTTTTTTTTTTTTTTTCTTTCTTTGAAATATCAGTCCCCTCATGAAACTAAGCCCTTGGCCAGCTGTTCTACTTTTCGTCATGGTAGGCAATGTGTCTTACATAGCACTCTTACTCCAAGATCACTCCACAGATGCAAGTCAAAAGGTTTGTTTCACAGATTCCTGTTTTCTGTCTGCATCACTGCTATTCCTCAGAGTCCTTCTCTATTTCTGCTCCAACTAATTTCTTGTTTTTCCACTGGAACAACTCTTGGTCATCTTCTTATCCCATTAAAATATATTGGTTTTTTGTCATATTGATCAGCAGTTTGCAATTTGCAATCAAATCTGCAATTTGCAGATGAAGAGCTAAGATAGTGAAGCACCAAATTAAATACCTGAGAAAAAAATACTAAAGTAAAATTTTTGGTTTATGTAAATTTTCACCATAAAGAAAAAGGAAATTAGCTAAGCAAGCAAACAACAGTTACAGATTACTGCAGTAATGTTTAATGTCCTTTAATTTTCTTAATGCCCATTAAATTTAAACACCTTATTGTATACAGCCTAAGTATTTACACTTTCACATTTTAGTGAATATTATGTATCAATATTGGATTAAAGATTTCACAAAAAAATGAGAAATTTTAATAGCTGCTTCAGGCTCTCTTCTGTTTGGAAAAGTGTTCAGATGGAGCAATTTTCCTTCTGGTGACTCTTTTGTAAATACTTAGGAGGGATTTATGGTGTACGCAGCTTTCAGGCTCCAGATTAGAACAGGTCTTGTGATTAATTAAAAAGACTTTTAATAGCTCCATTTTGGCACTGCACAAATGTAATCCACAAAATCTAGTCTCATACACTGAAAAACCCAACTGGGATATGTTTCAAAGTGTGTGGATATTTTGGTGGATAACAGCAAGCTTTACTAGCCTCTGTTTATTTAATGAACATTCTATATATCACAGCAATTATCTTGCTAAAAGTTCATGGATCAATTCAATATATCTGTAATCAATACAAAATTACACACACAGAGACAAAAAGGAAAATTTAATTTTTTTTCCCAAGAATTTCTCAAGCATAATGAAGTAAATGACAAATATGAAAATTGTTGTTAAATATGAACCAGTCCTATCCAATTGACCAGAGTCTGAAGAATCTTTCTGAGGTGTGAAAGAAGTTACCCTGAAGACTACCTGAATTTACCAGCAATGGGCTAAAAACACTAAGCAAAGTCATTGATGTGAATTGAAAGTACAGACAATATTTTAAAGACTGTGGTTCTATCTTCCCCATTAGGTTAGAAATTATGGTTGATTTCTCTCTAGTTTTCAGAAATTTAATGCTTCCTGGTGAGGTATTTAATGCTTTGTTTACAGAATTTTTCCCTTCTCAAGAAATCCTGCTGTTTTGTTCTAGTATTTTCATTAAAAACCAATGGCACATAAGGCATAATACAATCAATTTAATTTTCACTAATGATAGCCTTCCATATTAACCAGTACACATCCCTTTTATTTTATGCAGTCCTGCTGTGCTCTGAAATATGTTATGTATGTGTGTAAGAAATAGACCAACAAAACAGGAAATGTAATTTCCATAAATAGCTGGTATAATCAGGATTTCCAGTAAAACATATGCTATATTACAGTGGCACTTATTTGGTGGCTATATGAGTAACTGAAAAAAATTATTAATTTTTTAAAAGACTTATTGTGGAAGTCTATTATTGAAATAATAACAGCAGTGTAAGATGCTTTTTCTGGTTCAGAATTCAAGAGAGGCTTGGGATCTTAACCTGTGTCTAAATAACAGGCTTTTGGCTGCTTTTCAATGAAGTTTATTCTTGATTTTACTCTTCTTCTTGTAGAAGAAAACCAAGAATTGGAACAGCATTTTTTCATTAAACCAGAATTCTGCTTTTCTGACAAGGCTATTTGAAAGTGGGTTTGAAAGTTGTTTTCCAAACTGAAAATTTTTTTCAAAATTCAATTTCAAATTATCAAGTTAAAAAGACAGCAGATTCTAACAAATATACCTAAACCAAACCAAAATTTATCCAAAATCAATTATTTTCTTTTCCTTCCTCCCTCCTCCCAAATTGTGTTGAAACTTTTTTTCAGCCTGAATCAAAATGTTTCATAAAATCATGGTAATGAATGGTCTGGGTTGGAAGGGACTTTAACGATCATCCAGTTCCTCCTCCCCTGCTATGGGCAGTGATGCCACTAGACCAGGTTGCTTAAAGCCCCATCCAAACTGGCCTTGAACAATTCCAGGGCTGGGGCATCCACAACTTCCCTAAGTAACCTGTGCCAGTGTTTCACCACCCTCACAGTCAAGAATTTCTTCCTAACATCTAATTTAAATCTCTCCTCTTTGCAGTTAAAACCATTCCATCTTTGTCCTATTTCCATACTTTCTGTTTGACTGCTGCTCTACAGTTTCCATTCTTTTCATCCTATCGCAATGGCAAAGTAGAAAAAAAAATATATATTCCATTTATATTACCTACTCTTCTTCTTTGAGTAAAGAGGAATACCTGACAAGAGGAATATTTTATGTATTTCCTCTCACACACACTGAGACTTCAGGACAATCATATCAATCAGCTCTTTATCTTATCTCACCTCCAGCCCTGTGCCTGATAGGATAATGCATAACAAAAGGCACCAGGAACTGTTACTGAGCTATCGCAGTCAGGGCTTTGAACAAATCTAACCCTGATCCTTCACTTACTTTGACCTCAGTGTGATTGCCACCTACCACTTTGGTCTGCAGCAGTCTGCAGGTCATCACATCTTCTTCCCTAACAAAGACTCTTAACCCTGTCTAGAAAACAGCAGGAAAGGACTCACACTTTTGAATCTTTCAGTTTCAGGACAACTCCATTCCTTCCTTCAGTACTAATACCCATTTACTTTTAAAGGAGACAGATAAAATTTTTACTGGTTGATTCTTGTTCTGCACCCATATATGTGATTCAAGATATCCTTCAGCAACTCAGAAATGACAACAATCCTCTGTCCCATCCCTGAGGAAATACCCTTGTAGTGAGATAAGAAGTGAGATGCTTCTATCGTGCTTCCCTGTTGATGGCTCAGCAGCTTCATTTCATTCACCTTCACCAGTGGCCAATCTAATTGAGCAGGTAGTTAAATGGTGCAGTGAGATGTGGGATCACAAATCACTCAGGCCGCCTGCAGTTTGCCCAGTGCAGCTGGGTGCTCAGCCACACATTTCCCAGGGCCCTTAGAAAATGTCAAAAGATTGTCTCTGAGCAAATCATGTGCAAATCAGCTGGACTGGCAAGCTGCACTATGGCAATTAACAGGTCACTCTAATTACCTATGAATTCAGTTTATCTGCTATTTTCAATTCCTTATCAAGGGTAGAAAAAGAACAACTTTACAGATGATGTTGCCATCTACCTGACTGTATTTGAGCAACCAGCTCAAATTAAAAATGCACTGAAAGTGAAAGGGAGTGACTTAACTTTTTCCCTGAATCCAGAATAACCCCAGAAACCTCCATCCAGCTGCTATCTCACTCTGGGGAATCTCTGATTCCATAAAAATAAGTTGGAAGTGAGGGAGGAGGTCTGCCTCCTAAGTTCAGCAGATACCTCTCTGCTATATGTGCAGAATTATCCACCAATAACATTGCTGAAAAAGTAACTAGCATATTTAAACAAGTTGGAGAGCCACGAAGGGATCTTTTCTCTCCCAGAAGGGCTCTGACTAGAATAGCCTGACTCAAGCTGTAACATATTTGTTGGAGCATTAATCCAAAAAATGTCTATTTACCTCCTCTGCTTGATTACTGTTACGCCTCCCAGATTCTCAGCATGCACTTAAACAAAGTGGTTGCATGACATGTTGTTTCTCTAAAAACACATCACTACTCTTTCTCCAGCTGTGGAACTTTGAAGAAAAATATTGAACATTCTTTATAACCTCTGGATTTAGGGACCCACCTGTAGCACTGAGCCACCCTGACTGGCCTGGCTTTGAATTGGGGGCTGGACTGTTTTTTTCCAGAGCTGCCTCCCACCCTCAGCCATTTGGGGCTTGCAAAATAGAGAAGACCAAGATTCATGCTTCTGGTTTGAGGATTATCTCCATGATTTGCAGTAGGAACATATGGTTTTAACTTCTACATCAAGACCCACCTGCCATGCCATGGTATCAGGAATCATAAGGAGGCTTGTTCATAAATATACCTCCAGATCACCAAACTTTTTAGGGTCAAGGTTAAAGTGAATTAAAATTTTTCTTCTTTTTTTGCAGCAATCTCACCTGTCTTGTCTTCATAGGGTTAGCATGAAAATAGGTACCTTTCATCTAACCATTTGTGTTTGGCTCTCTAAATGGCTTCCTGTTGTTTAGTCTACAATCAGTGTATTACATGAATTTTATTTCAGATACATCCACTTTTTCAAGATGCCAACTCATTAACTTAAGATTAATTTGCAACACCATGCAGATGATAAATTTAGTGTGGGCTGCACTAGGCTCTATATTCATGACTCATTTTCCACCAAAGTGGGTTTCAATGTGAATGGAAGATTTTCTTCTGTGTATCCCTTTAAAAGGACACAGTAAGCATTAGCTTGTGCTTTTGTAACCCAAAAGCACCTCTCCTGTGCAGGGCAGACATATAGAAGGGGAACAAATAGAGTTTTCTAACCCTTATTCTGAAGATGACAACCAAAAATAAAGACAGTAAATTCATTAAAACATATTTTTCTAACACAAGGGCTAACATTATGAAACTGATGAAATAGAATTCAGCTATTTCCTTACTATGTCCATGAGCCTTGGCATTCTGTTGCATATATTTTTCTTCTTTATTGCCATTTTCTTTCTATTTCCTCCTTTACTCCTTGCTACTGTATTTCCAAGTGTCATGTCTTCTCTTTGCAAACGTGTGTACGCATAGTGGGAAGGAAAAAGCTTTGCAAAGGATTTTGAACTTTTCCATTTTCCTTAACAGATATCATAAGTAAAATGGAAATCTTGAGGTCAGCAATTCAGTTTCCCACATCCCTCATGGTTTCTTCCAGATTGTCTCCATAAAAGAGCTTTGGGAAACCTTCCATCTCTGTTGGTCAATTCCTTCAAACACTAAAGGTTTCTTCAGAGTTAGTGACCTTCCTTCTCCACCTTCTGGTCACCCCAAGAAAGCTTCTGTGGTCCAACAAAGAAAGAATTTATGACATATGTTATTCATTTTATTCTATTCTCATTATTTATACATAATCTGTTTTAGTCTACTAATTAAAATAAATTTAATTGGTCTCAAAGAAAAAAATACCTTTAAAAATAAAAAAGGCAGTCCTTTAAAGGTTCTTGAGGTGTGGCAAATTCTTACACTTTACAGCACATTTTCTTTAGACAAAACGAAGTTTAAAACTTTTAACTAAGTTAATTACCTCTTTAAGATATGTACCTCTAAATGTGGCCTGACATCTAACTTATTCTAACTTTATTATTATTTAACCTGGTTTTAAATTTGAGAAATGTTCATCCCTATGTCCAATTTCATTCCTTAATGGATTTTGTTTACCAGTATCATGGGAAGGGTATGTTGTCTCAAATGATCAATATGGGCAATATTTCAAGTACTCCTACACCCACCATTTAATAAGATATAATTTACCTCCTGTTTATTTATACTCTCAATATTTATGCATAGTCTTCTTTCTTATTGAGTCATTTATATTCGTGGTGGTGCAGTTTCTCCTTTCTAGGATGTACAACCTTGATGCATTTATTGATTTCTCCTCGATGATTTGATTAGTAAATCACTTATTTCCTCACTTCATCCTTTCTTAATTTTCTGTCTCCCCCAATAAGTGTTTAATTATAGCTAATATTTCCATTTCCTTGCAATCCATTAAATTGTGGTCTTCATTTCCTCTTTCTTATTCCGTGTTCATTTGCTCCCCTAATTTAGATTTTTGACCCCTCTAAGCTATGATATCTATTTCAGTCTTTGAACTTCCCACCTCTCCCCTCCAGAAAAAAACTTCACCTACTGAACACCAGTTGTGCTTTTTTAGGATCCTGCTAACTTTTTTCACCATGGTAGTTACTAATATGGTTGAGGGGAATAAAATTATTCTTCCCCTAATTTTGAATGTGCGTTACCTGATCAGCCTAGAAACCTTTTCCTAGAACATAAAAGTTAGTGCCAGGATCTACTAATGTAAACCAGGATTCCTTTCAGTACCTAGCTTTCAGTACCTCTTCTAGATATCTCCAGTCTAAAGGAGCAGGAAGCTATCTACAAACATACTGTAAACCCTTGGATTTCTGGTGGCTTCTCCCATCATCAAGGAGTCACTGTAAAGTCTTTTCACATGAAAGTATTCCCACCACAGAGAAGCTGTATTACAAATACAGGATATTTTAGCTCCTCTAAACAAGAACATGTTCTCCCTGAAGATCCTTAGAAGTTTTATTAAGTATTTATCTACATGTTTTAGTGTTTGCAAAGAACATAGGATAAACGAATATTAGTAATTCATTTTCACATCTAGAATTAGACAATAAAGTTACAAAGGTTTAATGAATAGGTTCACAGAAATAAAACAAGCTGCAGGCTTTCATCAGTGTCAATATCAGATCCCTCCCTTCTTGTCACCTAGCAGTTATCTCCCTTGTCATCTAACCACAGACTCAGCTCTGTGTCTGCTCTTACCTTAGGTCTGACACACTAGAAGGGTTCTGCAATCTGAGGACACAGCTAAATTCTAAACCTAAATCTCTCCTTGCTTTTTTTTTCAGACTTGTCCCTTTTCATAGCATCAAGATTTCTGAGAGCAGAAATCAGTCAAGACTTCGAATTTAGCTTTTTCCTCCAGAAAACTTCCTCACATACCTATAAATTAACAAAACGTTTTTGTCTAAGTGAAGCCATCTATAACCAGATATTAGCAGTTCATCAGTTTTCTGAGAGCAAAATGTTCTTTCCATCCTGGCAGAAAGAGATTGAGGTCTCAAGACAAAAGCAGGAGATTATCCACCCACCTATTTATAAATTGTAAGTCTATTTTATATGCATATATATATATATATACATATACACATACACATATACATACATACATATTTACATATATATGAGATTATATGTGTACATTTTAATTGAGCTATGGACAATAGCAATAAAGTGCATTTTTTGATTACTGAATTCCTGACCCTGGTTTGAAGCCTACTATGGCAGACACCTCACATTTTCTTACAAACCAGTATTTATTCTGTTTCGTTTTATTGTCTATGGCCAGAGAAGCAGTACTTATTATCCTCTCACTGGACAATGGGGTGCTGCAGAAGGAGGATTTTCTAACCACATTCCTTGCTAGTTAAATCACAGAATATTTGAGATGGAAGGGATCTGCAAGGATCATGATGTCCTACTCCTAAGTGATAGGCCCATACTGGGATGAAACCCATGATCCTGGTGTTATTTCTGTGCTCTAACCAACTGAGTAAATCTCATGGTGTATTTATTCATACCTGCCTGTTTCTGTCCATTTCCAGGGCCCAAAACCTCTATTGTGTACTTAGAAATCTGCCTTCTTTCTGGTACCAAATATGAGCCATTCATAAGCAGTGAGAAAGGAAAATATTTCTCAGCCTTCTCTAAGAGAATCAGCCACTGTAAATATTGGTAGTGCCAAGAAATCCTGCCAACCAGAGATGAGGGAAATGATTTATATGTAAAATAACTGGTAGCTATAGCCCATGACAACAGGAGAATTTTCTGCTACTCCAGCTGTTATCCCAAATGGGAATTTCATTTATTACTTATCTTCTTTATTTTGTAACATTCCAATCACAATAAGAAAACTAAAAGTAGTTACAAGCAATTAACACTTACTTTACTTGATTCTAAAAGTTTGGACACACTTGCCAGTTTAATCTGCATAGAAACTGATGGTCTGGCAAAATTGGCCTTTGAAAAAAAACATATGGTGGAGTTAATCACTGTGAAATTGTCAGAACTTTGCAAATCATTGGAAAGGCATCCAAGCAAGCTGTTAAGTAGCATTAAATCTTAGCAGCTATGTTAGGTACCAAAGTCATGTTCCAATAATTTATATCACCTTAAGATGAAAATCATCTGTCACTGATATTGAAAAAAAGTTATTCTGTATTATTCTGTATTTGAATTACTGTCAAGTCCTTTTATTTGTTATGAATAATAAATCAGCTTATAGGGAATTGTTTCTGCATATTTATTGACAAATAAGTATTTATTTTTATATATAAAATGCTTGCTATGAAATGATTGCTTACTGAATTTCTTTGGGCATTTCTGTGGTGATTAATTTTTCTCTTGATAATTATTGTAAAGATAAAGTATGTATGGAAGGTCTCTTGCACTGCATATGAGCACAAACATGTCTATGTAGATGTAAAAACTTAAGCTGTTTCCAGGTCTATACTAATAACAGTGTCATGTGAAACTTTCTTCTAAGATGCATTTTCTTAGGGTAGTAGCAGATTTCTCATCCTAACTTCTTGTTCTTTTTATCACCATCTGAAAGAGGAATGTTGGCTGCTTCCAATTTGATCATTAATGATAAAAGCAGAAGGTACAGGTATAACAAGTCTATTTTTTAAGATGGGGTGAATTGTATTCTGTAGTTTCTTAAGGACTGAACAACACACAATTGAACAACTCAGACCCCAAGCCTACAAATTCAGCTTTTTCAGAATCACTCAAGCTTCACTGCATCACCTCACAGAGATTATATGGAATCCATGCATAATCCACATTTTCTCACTTCTCCCAAATCAGATTATTAACTACAGTTTGAAAACAGAGCTACAGAGTTAACTCTCTTTTTAAGAAGTTCTCTGCTGGAAAATGGAATTGGATTTAAATAAAGGGGGGAAAAATAGTGCGGGTAGGCTTTGGCCATTTTAGTAAAAAGCATCCAAAATCCAAAAACTTGCATTGGCTAGTAACCAGGTAATTTGCCTTCCTAGTGATGGGTCTAGAGGCAATGGACACAAACTGAAACTCAGGATGTTCCTTCTGAACAACAAAAAACACTTTTTGACTGTGAGGATGACCAAGGAGAGTCACAGGTTGATCAGGGAGGTTTTGGAGAGTCCATCCCTGGAGAGAATCATCCCTGGGCTGACTGGGCACAGCCCTAGTTCTAGGTCACCCTGTGTCACTGTTGAGTCATGATTTGCACACTCTCCCAAGGCATTCAGAAGACTAAATCCACTTTATTAAGAACCCATTGCTTTTTATACTCTAGTTCACTACAGGTGGACTGATTGGTCCTCTAATTAAAACACCATCACCATTGGCTAATTAAGAAATCACACTTTGGTAAACAACCTTATGGGCAAAACAGCTTATTACAAAACACCAGGTGCAGATTGTTTAAAATTCTTTCTCTCCAGCTCCATAAAGCTTCCCAGGCTGATTCTGGGAAAACTTCTCTATCTTCTTTCTCTGACCAGGGAGCTGCCACCAGAATCCTGCTTGAGTCAAAGATTGGACCAGATGCTCTCTAAAAGTCCCTTACAACCTCAATCATTCTGATTGTGGGAACCATTAAAGAATTAAATACAATTTTGTCTAGCCTGTGGTCATTCTCCCATTTCTGAACTCTGCATGAAACTCAAAGTCCTGAACTCCCCTTGTTTTTCTTTTTTGAAGGCAACTGGTAAATTTGTACCTGTCACACAACCAATTCTGGTTGATATTTTGAAAGCTACATGTTTCCCTATATCTGCAACTCAGAATACAAAATCTTCAAGCAGGAAGGAAGTTACTGATTGAACCTCTTGTTAGCCTGGCTAACAAGATTTTTAGAGAAAATAATTATTCACATATTCTGAAAAGTCACTCTTCAGCTCACTGTGTCATAAAATGTTCCTAGAACACATTTCAGTTCTTTGTCCAGTTCAGTGTAATAATTGAAAATTGCTTCCATTAGTCAGTGAACTTTTATACTGTTTCATAGACCTTACCATTAAGTGTTTCTTCTATCATTCAGCCTAGATTACCCTTTGCTCCATTTCTTTCCATCAGTTTTAATTATAAGCATTTATAGCCACCAACTGCTTTTCTTCCTTCCTGGTGCACAGAGTCATTTAATAACTGTATATTGATTTGGGCTCATTTGCATAATGCTCAGTAAGATTTTGCTCCATCAGAAATCCCACTGACTTCAACAGGCTGTAATTATTGAACCAAATCTTCCATCATGACATTCACTCTTAATACCAAAATGTTCAGGAACTGCATTTAAATCATGAGAATTAATTCAGAGCAGCTAATTTTGGGATCAAGTCTGCAGGAGTTTTATCTTGTAGTTGAATGAAGGTGTACGAAGCAGGGAAGATGAGGAGAATAAAGTGGACACCTTGCAGAAGAGAGAGCTGAAGTGCCACATTTATCAGCTTTTAAGTAAACAGCATGAGGTTTGGAAGTCCCTGCTAAACTGCTGCTGCATACAGCAGTTTTTTACTTGAAGTCCTGAAGCAGATTTAAATTTTGTGTCAAATGCTGCCATTGATACTCTATTAGCCTGGTCTGGAAATAATGGTTGCTGTCAAACAGTTAGGTTTTATGACTTAAACACAGTAGCTGGGGAAAAAATATTTTAAGCAATTTAATTACATAATTTAATTGACAGTCCAAATCCTAAAATCTAAACAATTAAAGATTCAACATAAGTTTAATCAGGGCTCAGACCTGCGTTGTGCATATCTGTAATTATATCCTGAATTTGATGGATAGTTTTTATATCAGCTGCTACTTAAAACTCATGAAATCTTTGTGCTTTTGAGTTGATATGCCTAATTGAAGTTAAAAACTATTGTATGAAGTGTTATGAAAAACAGCAATGATCATTTTATTTGTTGAAATATTCACATTAAGAATGATAAAGCAAATCCCTCAACATTGCAGAACATTTAATCACTTAAAAAGAAAAAAAAAAGACAAAAACAATTTTTTAAAAGGCACCCTTTATACCCTACAGATAGAATTATGAAAACCCAGAGAGAAAGCAGAAATTTAACAACACATTTAAAAAGCATCACTAAAAGGCAATTAAATAAATTATTTTTTGTCTGTTTCCTGAGAAAAGCCTCACAGGGTAATAAATCTCATCTATCTAGGAAGCAGTTAACCTATAGGCTGAAATTACCTACAAGATGATATGAACTATTTTACTCTGGAAAAATGGCACTTCCATCTAATATGGCACTTCCATCTAATAAGACAGTATTGAGAAATTTATAAAATCAGAACTTCATCATTAGTAACCTTAATGAGTGCTGAAATTTTTTTCTGAGCTGTATCCAAAGTCAAATTGAATTTCCAGACAAACCATTTCTAACAAGTCAGTATCTAAAGAACAACCATGCTACCTAGGCAGTAGAGCAAATTGAGGTAATTATCCCTCATGAGCAGGGGTCCCAATAATGCTTATTCATTATTCAAGGAAGCAATTAAATGTGTATGACCTGAAATGTGTACACAATACACAGTTTCCCACTTGAAAGACTCTTCTCTGATGAAGAAATCCCATCCATCTTGTAGATTTTCGGGAAAGAAGGTTAAGAACTGTTTACTTGCCTTTAAAAACCAGAGAAGCTGGAGGTCTTATGACTTGTTAATATAGTTCTGTTCTAGATGAAGTTTTACAGAAATACTGAAAATAAAAGAAAAAAATTTCTCTAAGTTTCCTTCAAAACCCAGTCCTGAAATTCAGTTCTCACATTGACCGTAGTTGTAACAAATGTCATCTCCCCACCTCTTAAAAAAAAAAAGCCAAGTGATCAATATTTGGAACCAAGTGTATTCAAGAACTTGATCCACATTTCAAAGTTTGTGAGCAATATGGAATCACTCTAGTGTGCCACAGCTGAAATAAGCATTTGACAAGTTCACAACAGTCTTAGAAGAAAAAAAAATTAGATATACAACTGAGAGTCCAATGGTCAGAAAAGAGGTGTCTGAAATAAAAAAATAGATCTGGTTTTTGCCTGTAAGCCAGAATTTTGTTATCACATAGTCAGAGACAGCCTGGCACAGACATTCCATTCAAAACTTTAAATCCTGTATATTTTTATCCTATTACATTCTTACTTTTACATCTCATTCTACTTTCATTAACCAACCTCCTATTCTTTAATCAAGCTTCTTAATTCCTCTGGAAATCAATGTCTAGCAAAACGATTTTGCATTATTAAACAGACACATGGGAAAATGTTTAATCTTCCTTCTGGCACTTTATTCAACAAATATTAAAGGATATCACAGCTTTCTTCATGCCTTCTTACTTTTCTCAGTAAAAGCAAGCTGTGCTAGACTGACAAATTATAGATAGTTCCTTCCCAAGTGATCTAATGTAGCAAGCATAAAAATACAATTAAAATAAAATATTTGAACACATTCCTTCATCTAAGAATGACAAGCTGCAATATCTCTCCATCTGTCCTGTAGACATCTATATCTCCCACACAGTTGTAGCTGAAAATTTTTTCCTTCAAGATTTATCTGACAACACTACACATTGCTTAAACCTTTATACTTGATTCTGTGCTTCAAAGTATAAAATAAATGTTGTCCTTTAGATATTAAATGTTGTATTCAGATATTGAGAGGGAGGTTAATTTTTGAGCAGATGACCTTCCCATTAGAATTTCTGAACATTTGTTTTCCATCAAGCAGGCCTCTTAACCACCTCCCAGTTTTCAGATTACAGCATCATGCCACTTTTCACAAGTAATATATTTTATTCTGTCAGTATTTTCCTGTGACACCATTCAAGCTTTCCAGTATTTACTCAAGATCTTAACTTTTCTGGGAGCAGAGACAGAATGTTTACTAGCTCAAAATCTTTGACATAGTTACTAATCAAAATAAACATATACTAAAAAAATGAAAGATTAATATTTACCTTTGGTGTCAAAATGAATGCAAGACTTCTGTCATTTAAGCTTATTTCAAAGGGTTATGTGCATTTTCAGAGTTCCCAAAAGGTGTAGTGATTTAATAGTAATAACAGGAGCCCACAGGAAAATCATGATCTCCTTTCCAATGGAAAATGTTTATTTGTTTTCTGAAGGGGAATACATATTTTAAATGAAAGATGGATTTCCTAAAGAAACAGAAAGATAATAAAATGTGAAAGAAATGTAAAATTTGTAGGAAACCAGCAAAAGTATGGATTGGTAATGGCTGGTAAATAAAGGTGAATTATTTGGTGGGATGAAGGAGAACCTTGGAAAGAAAAATATTTGCCTGTAGAGACTTCCCTACCAGAATTCCTGAAGGGTGGGAATTGGGGTGGATCTGACAGTTTCCCCCCCGTATTTTCTTTTGTACAAGGCATGCACCATGTTAATTTGATGTCAGTGATATTTGCTGATAAGCCTATGCTAGGAGCACTGTTAATACAGATGGAAATATTCTGTAGGAAAAATTAAGGGCACTCAATACTTAATTACATTTTTGTTACTGCTATAAATGCCTACAAGTTTGAGGTAATTGAGAATGACCTGGAAATGGCAGGCAATTTCCAACCCCAAGTCAGTATTATGATCAACCTGTGAAAAAAGACAGATCTCATTCCCAGTTGCTTCCAAAGAGTCAGAGACTCATGAAGCTCAACATGACATGTGCATTCAAATTACTATGTACAATGAGATCATATAAATTCTAATTATTGAATTAATTGAAATTTTAAAATGCAATGACATCTGTTAAAAGCTACAAAAACTCTCATAATTTTTGTGGTCAAATGATGAGAAATAAAAACTGCCAAATGTAGAGTGAGGAGCTAATATATTGAAAATACTGTTTGTAATATA
>WBNO01014049.1:0-38454 GCA_013400575.1 Peucedramus taeniatus
ATATATAAGGATAATAAAAATGCAATGAGACACAGAAAACTTCAGCTCCTTTTGTATTCTGAAAAATAGTTTTAGCATTGAAGAATAAAATTGTACTGGTATATTGGAACATTTGAGAGGTGAAACCCCACAAAGAAAATTTCAGTCACTGGCTTTAGAAGTTGCATTTGTCTTAAGCATTTATACTTTTTCCTGCAAGAGTTATTTTCATAAACTATATTTTTCCAGTGTACCAGACAATAAAATGCACCTGCTCAAACAGGTGAAAAAAAAAAGAAAGAGATCTTCTCTTTCTGTTGATATTAAAATCTGTCCTGTATTTCTGCAGTTCCAATTTGCTTCATGAAAGGTTTTATCTAAAAAGCAACTCCCTCATATGCATGAATAGTCTGAGATAAGTTTTTTGTCAGATGTTGTTTGAATCCAAAATTAACTTGACACTGAAATTAATACAGAAATAACATTCTGCCCACCACATGCAGCAGAACTTTCCCTGTATTTACACACACTTGAATCATAAGTGTTCTGTTTTCCTTGGTTTGAGTGGAGGACTAGAAACTTGAGTACCAGAGGGAAAGATAAAATTAATGATCCAATCTGGGCTTCCACTTATACCTCTATAAATCAAAAGTAATTCCACTGACTTGAGTGGAATAACTAGCAACAAGATCTGCTAAATGCTTCTGGATTTTCTCCTGCTAAGACAGACAAAGGAAGCAAGTTACTTTTAACCTTCTCCAGAGACACCTCCTGATCCTGAGTTTCTTACTGGATTTGTTCACACAAGAATCCATCAGTCCCACTGCTTTATGTATTGGCCAAGGTTTTTTAAAGCAGTAAAGAAACCCAAGCACAAAGAGCTGCTCCATGTCTGTTGGAGGTGAGCATCCTATGAAATTTAATGGATCTGATGAATTATCAGGTACACTATTAAAGGAATGGAAAGACATTTAAGATACTAACCAAATTCTTTGCACAGATCTCCCCAAGGTCTAAGATGGAGAGAAACCACACAAAACTAAATGCTTATGAAATGTTTTCTTTGAACTAAATTGAAATTCAAAGGTTCCAGACCAGTTTGGCTGCATTAGACAGGGAACTGAGGTGAACAACACATTCTACTGATAGAGAGGTTTACAATGCAAGGATGGCCAGTGCCTCTGCATAAATAACCTTTCCAGGCCAGATACTCTGTGTCCTCTCATTGGTGATTTTGTTGGTCAATCAATAGTTTCACTGACATGAGAGAAGCATCTCCCAGTTGCTTCTGGTAACAATTTATTCCTGTGATTTTGTGTTATTTAGGAAACTGGCCATACACACTGAACATATAAATCATGTTTGCCTTTGGTGCTAATACAGCCTAAAAAAAAAAAATTCTTGGTGTTCTTTGAACATGTAAGTAGAAAAGGCACTAAACAGCTTTTTAAAGACTCTAACAACTTTGAACCTCTTCAGAATAACAACAGGAAGGGAAAAAACAAATATATTAATCTTTTCAACCAAGGTTATTGCAGATTACAAGGTATTTCATAACTGCAAGTCATGAATTGCAACAGCAAAACCAATCATGAACAGGACATCTCTCAACATAGTATTTATTTAGTTCTGCTTCCATAAATCTTTTGTTTCTCTTATCACAATTTGAGAGTTAAACATCATTGTTAAATAAAGCAAATAACTGAATGGCTCCTACCTGATATAGCTGGTAAGACTCCAGACTGTAAGACTGCTGTTCCCTAAAGAAAACAGAAAATTTTAGAATGAAAAATCTTTACAAGAAGTAGAAACTTGACAAAATATAGACGGTGTATAAAAGTAGAAGGGAGGGGAGGAAATCAGAAACGTGGCCAAGATTTCACTTTTGAAAGAGAAAAACATCCCACAGCATTTCAGAAGACATTAGATTATACTTGACAAAGATGCAAAAATGCCAACAGAAGTTTGATGTGGGAAATTACAACAGATGTGGGACACAGTTAAAGTATCATTGAAGTTATAGGAAAGACAACAAATAACTACAAGAATCAGCTTTGATTAGATAAAGAAATGAGCCTGAGATAATAAAAAAATAAAAGCAGTGTTTTGTTGTTAAATGATTTTTTTCAGTCTTTAAGATTGTCTTCATTTCCCTTTTCAGTACATCATATTCTATTATTTCTGCAACTCTGAGGCCTCCTGCTGCAACCCTCTGTAAGGCAGAGACTTCACTAAGTGGCAACAGCAAAGGCAACTCAGCAGAAAGAACAATAGAGAGATGTAAAAGCTACCTTTTATAATTCTACAAAACAGAGCAAAACATGCTTTTGCCTGTAGGAGAACCTTTTAAAATTATTATGGCATCATGTACAAATGTAAGTGCATGGTTTTCAAGTGCAGAGCACAATGCAGATCTCAGCCTCCCCTGTGATTACATCAAAGGAGAAAAGGGGTAAGTGACCTCACTCAAATCATATGCTTTTGTTACACCTGCTGTGATACTCAGACAAAACCCAACATGATTACCTAAGGCCTGCATGCCTCATAGTATTACTCATAAATATAACTTAAATATCCTCATATAAACATATAATCTTCTCTCTGTGGCCCAGGAGCTGAGTGCTGGGGTCTGTGATGCCTGGCTGCTGGCTCCAGCCACCCCACCAGTACAGCACCCTCAGTAAGCAGATATGCACCAGATATCACACACCAGGAGCTGCCTGGCCAGGGCTATTTTAGCTCTGGTACTGATCTGGCTGCTGTCAGATGACATTCATTTTTTATGTTCTGCTTCCAAATATCTTGGGTAGAGTTCAATGACTGATGTTAGGAGAACCCACTGGTTTGATATGCTGGGTCATTATTCACAGATTAGCTCGGCTGCCCTAAGGAGCTAAACAGAACTTAAGCCTGGCATTTCTTTCTGTGTGCACAAATAACCACCATGGCACATAACCCTTTTCACAATCAAAAAGGGATTTTCTTTTCCTCCTTCTGTGTATATTTGGAATATCTTTGCCTTCCTCTCACCTTTTTTTTTCTTTTAAAGTTTCACTTTATTATACTCAAATTTTCACTCACTTTAAATTTAATTAAATATGTGATTGATCACACCAGTTCTCATAAAAGAAAAAAAAAAAATCAGCAGTTAAAAATACTGTCCCATACAAAGAGGAGCAGGCCTGCCTGTCTCTATACAACTTTTCAATGATTACATAATTAATCCTGCTCTGGTGCTGCTTATGTGAGTTTTAGTCTTTGGGTTCCAGATCAGCCCAAAAAAGCCCAGATCATCTAATATAGCCTCCACAGCACGGAGCAAAGATACTGTACTGCACAGTTTCCTGGCTATAGAAGAAGTTTTGCCAGATTCATAGTGACAAAAAACACCAGAACAG
The DNA here is from genome assembly GCA_013400575.1 of Peucedramus taeniatus. NCBI lineage: Eukaryota > Metazoa > Chordata > Aves > Passeriformes > Fringillidae > Peucedramus > Peucedramus taeniatus. The sequence goes on from WBNO01014049.1 coordinate 3,378, forward strand.
CTTTGCAAGCTCACCTCTGTGGCATAAAAAGGAGCCAGAAGCTTACAAGTTAGGTGGATAGAAACAACAACAACAACAACAAAATTCTCTTAAAAGCAGTTCTTCCCATTATTGGCTATGATGGATAGCTGATCAATTTTAATCAAGCATTTTCACAGAGCCAAAATATTTTTGTTTCCTATTTTGCCTCCTAAAAACAAGTAACCTACACTTCCAAGAAAAAGCTTCTGTAGGTTTGAATGCTGAGCAGGGTTCCATCATCACTGGCAAGAGGAATGAAATGCCAGTCACCTGATAACTGTGTCAACATTTCAGACACACCTCATCAGCCACAGCTTATGTAATTCCCTCTGTGTATCTTTAGAAATAAAGCTTTTCTTTCAGCTCATCTGAGTTTGGCAGCTTTTTATAGCTCCATTATTCTGCGCCTACTGAGAGCTGGAGCTCTCAGCACAGGAAAGATGAACCTCTTGGAACAGGTCCAGAGATGGGCAGAAAATGATGGAAGGGCTGGAGCACCTCTCCTTTGAGGAAAGGCTGAGAGAGTTGGGGTTGTCCAGCCTGGAAAAAAGAAGGCTCCAGGGAGACCTAGGAGCAGCCCTTCAGTGCTTACATTATAAGTAAGATGGGGACAGACCTTTTAGCAGACTGTGTTGTGATAGGACAAAGGGTAATGGTTTTAAAATAAAAGAGGATAGATTTAGTCTGGATATAAAGAAAAAAAATTTTTACTATGAGGGTGGTGAAACAGTGGCAATGGTCACACAGAGAAGTTGTGGATGTCCCATCCCTGAAAACATTCAAGATTAGGCTGTGTGGGGCTCTGAGGAACCTGACCTAGTGGAAAGTTTCCCTACTCACTGCAGAGGGGTTAAACATGATGACCTTTAAAGGTCCATTCCAGCACAAAATAGTCTGTGCATTTTAGGTCTCTTTTGCTTTAGTCTAAGCACATATATGAAGTTTTGCCCCAGTCCAACTCCTGAGACTGGAAGAAGAAAGGCTCAACATAAATGAGAGGCTCCCAGATTCTTCTTGCTATGAAACAGAACTTTGTACTTGACAGTAATAGAAGCAAGTATTTGCTTTGTGAGATTTTTATTCTGCACATTCCAAAAATGCACTCATAAACAGAGACTTGATTGCAACATTGGTCAAATGCTTAATTTTTGCAGAGGAGTTGATCTAGATTGTTTTTTCTCCTCTCTATCCCTTTATTTTAAAGTTATGATGTAGTAACGAGGCGATGCAAAATATCCAGCTTTTCAAGAGGAAACCATGAAAATCATGACTCAAAATCCCTGAAACCCTGAAAACCAGGAACTGTGAGCAGACTTTTCCAACAACAAACACTCTCCTGCCTGCTGTGTGTAGCTGGTGGCACATCATCACAACCCTCTGACTGCTTCACACAGTTTGTGTGCAAAGGGAGGCAGCAGCTTACAATCACATAATATAATATATTTCAATAAACTTGAACCATCAGAAATTTCAAAAAGGAGCAAAGGGCTCGGTGAGAGATCCTGAATGAAGATTTTGAAACCAGTGTCACAAAGAAAAGTTTAAAGGACTTTTAGAAAATGGAAGAGAAAAAGTATGTGTAAAGCTCTGCAAAGCTCAGATATTTCAGCAAAAAGGAACCAGTCCCTAATGAAACTGACATTTATAGTACTTTTCTCATAAGGATTAAAGACTCTGATTTATTCTATTATTCTAAATCACAGTAAAGTTTAAAGCTTGAATGCTTAGGCTGCCAAAAGATAAACAAAGTTCCCAGGAAAGGTCAATAAATACAGGCACATGGAGCAACCTTTAAAGGTCATCTGCCTTGATGGGCTGTTTCACCCAGCAGTTGATCAGGTTCAGAACAAAAGATACAAAATTTTTTAACTCTATGATCCTTCCTAACAACTCCAAATGAAACCAACTCCTGCCCATGGCATGTTTCACTGGTGCAGGGCTCCAATTTCAGCCACAAACTCCTGATTACTCAGCTTCATCTGTCGCAAGCCAACTGCCAACTACAGAAAGATTGCTGAAGTCAGTTTAGAAACATCTCCACTTGCTCAGCCAACATCAGCTATTTTATGAGGTATGAAGCTTGCAATTTCAGTGGCACTGGCAAGCTGTGGGATGTGCCATATTAAAATATACCCCTTAAAATATACCCCTGGGGGATAATCAAGCTCTGCTCACCTACAAAATACAGGTCTGGTTTAAAAAATAAGAGATGAGAAACAACGAAAATTATTGTTTAACTCTAGTCCAGATTTGTGTTGCTATCTTCTCTCTCACATTTTTTACAGAGGCCTCTGCAGTTGTGATTCTTTATATGCTTCTGTTGAGAGGTGTCTGCTCCTTGCTCTGGGCTTCCCAGCTGCCTGCAGCCAGGAGCTTCTTGTCACACAACCATTAACATCAGAACGTGACCCCTACCTCCACAAATGACACAACTTGCCTATAGCATACTCTGAAGCTGTCCACTCATGGGAGAGGAAGAAAAGCTGGGCTGAGTTCCCTACCACAAAAGCCAGTAGCTGGATCCACCTGCCAGGCAGCAGAAATTCAGATAGTGGAGTCTCAGTTGCAACACTGAAGGGTCAAATTTCAAGCTCTGCTACTGATAATATATGAACCCATGGGGAGACTGACACAGCAACAAGGCACATGATTTGCTCCTGTCTTTTGCTTTTCAAAACCAGACCTAGAATTACTGCACACTGGACAGTCACACTAGGAGTGTGCTGAACAACTGCACTGTAATGCAATTACATGGTCACATACCAATTTTTCCATGGGACATCTGTTTCCTTCACTGCATGAGAGGGGCACATGTGTGGGTACAATCAAGATGGGATGAGCAATGGTAAATCTGTCAATTCCTCAACACTGAGGAGTTTAACTTTTCAACCTAAACAACATCCTTTTAACATCAGACACATATTTCATTATGCACAGAAGTATTCAGACAGAATTCTAGAGGAAGCAGCTATGCAATGCCATCCAAGGCATATAAAATACCTGGTGTAAACACATCAGTGATGTTTGTGTCTGTCTCCAGGCATTGCTACAGGCCAAGCTTGCATACTTGCTAGACAAAAATATAAGTCAGGAGAATGTACAGCTGGCCCAAAGCAGTAACACTCAACCCAGGTCAATAGCAAAGTCTGAAGGCACAAAACACCAAACCCTCCTGAACTGTCCTAACAGCACTATCAGCTAGACAGCTTGTCATTACAGACACATGCCCAAAATGAAAAGTTATAACACATAAATAAAATAAAGACACTCTGCCACCTCCTTCAAACTCAGGATTTGAGTTTGTCTTACCATTTCTTACTAAGGTCATAAGGTTTGAGCTTATGGTTTCTCAGAGATTGGCATGATGGCTCCAGACCAAACAAAATTATTTAATCTGTGAATTTGAGGGTCTCTCCACTTTAACCACGGGTAAAATTCAGAAGCAATGGTTTCTATACAAGTAGAAGCACTTCATTATTTCATAGAGATTTTGTAGGGATAAATATAGTGACAATCTGCAAAGAGAGGCTGCAGTAGCAAACCCTCTAGGGAAAGCTGTAAAAGGGACTGAAATGGAAAGATGGACACTAATGATTATGAATATTGCTGAAGAGATGAGCTCATCTAAGATTCTGCAGAGACCTCACAGGACAAAGATACTGAAATATAGTCAGAGAACACTTCACCTCTGGTTCATGATACAGGAGGACTTTTCACAGCAGCAGCCAGGACTAGGCTGAAGAATTCCACCAGCCAGAGGAAATGGCTACACCAGACATAGCAAATTGCCTCTGAAGCAAATTTTAATCCAATGTATTTGATAAACACAGGCAGAATGTTGGAGGAGTTAGAAGACATGAACTAAAAACAATTATTCATGAAAAACTAAAAACACCATATGGAAATATCACAGGATATAGTCTTCAAACTTAACAGTGGGGTCACAGCATCTCCTGATTTCAGAGCACAGAACCCTAAACAAATACACTGTAAATTGATGCTAGGTACATAATGCAGTGCATTAAGGTCAGCCTTCACTGCCTCATCTTTCACCAGGTATCTCATAATAATCATTCTACTATTCAGGGCATTAACAACTCCTTACACAATTGCCATTAAAATAAACCATACTCAGCTCAGAAGTGATAAATGCTTCCTCTCCAACTGTAGGATTTAAGAACGAAGGCAAAAAGCCCAATATAATCTGAAGTTCAGTATTTCATGTATTCTTAGGGCCAAAATAAAGAGAACCAATTCTTCCAGGTAATTAGAATCATCTGCATTGCTCCCCCAACTCCTCAGCTGAGCTGTCCTGATTTACAGTAGCAGATGATGTTCTGCAGTTTTATGAAAAGGAACAATTTTTAATTTAAGCATTAAGACACACAGCAGATTTTCCAATTCAAAACAGTGTTGTCAGCTTTTTAGAGATGTTTTCATAGAAACATTACATTCTCTTTTCCCCTTCCCAGAGCATTGTTCAGCTCAGCTCTCCTAAGGCACAGACAGAAACTCCTGCTGCAATGCTAATGCAGAGATCAAACACACACTTTTCCAGACTGTTCAATGTCCAGCAGGGCACCCACAGCACTGCTTTAACCAATCCCATTTCCACAAGTGAACACAAGTGCCCTTCCTCAGCTTGCAGCTGAATCACAGTAAACACTGTAGTTTAGCCATGCAAAGAGAGAGGCTGCATTTCTCTTTTAGAAGTTGCAAGGCCTTTTTGAAGAGATGCTAGTGAATAATAAAAATCAACATTAATAGGTTATACACTTGTATTCTTATAGAAAGACAGTAAAATGACAGGCATTTGTGCCTGCAGCTGTATTTTAACATAAAAGAATATTTTAAATTTAATTCAGTGATAACTGGAAAGAAAAAAAACTTTCCTATTTATTTTAAAAAAACTTTTTTTGGAGAGACCGGCACTTCCAAAATCTTGTCAAGTGCAACAGAAACAAAGTCATATACACAAAGTCAGAGGCTTCAGTTCCATGTATTCTGGTTTGTTTCATATATCCCAAATTCCAATAGGGGGTAGCATTACACTTCTGCAAGAACATTTGTTATTTAGAATACACTCAGTTTCCCCACATTTGATAGTCTGAGCTTCCTTGTACAACAGATCTGTTAATTTCCACTCATTCTGCACCCAAGGAAACCACACAAGGCAGAGACTCCAGCAAAACTCCCCTAACACTGACAGTGAGGCTCAGATGGGCCCAAGCAGGATGAAAACCAGCAGATTTGACTGCTGTGCAAATAATCAAAGTGTGGGGCTCTCAGCTCATCGTTCTTGCTCAGCACATGACACAAACAGGAGAGGCAAGGTGCTCACAGATGGGATGCAACCCCTCACCTGATCCACTCCCTTTGCATTTTGAAGTTCCCAAGACTGGACCATGCCCCCACTGAGCATCTCAGAACTACACAAACCCCTGTGAACACCTGGCCAATGGAGAGTGCTGCTGTACATTTTCTCAGAACAGCACAGCCCAACAGAAACCACTAAGTTCTGAGTCAGAGCAGTAACCTATTTCAAGATAGTCCAAGTCAGTACAAAAGTACTATGGGGCAGGAAGCTTGGAGAGGCTGAAAATAAACAAGAAGAGCCATTGTTGACATCTGGACCTATGGACACACGTGCTCACAGAGGGATTCAGGTGGCCTTGCTCTTGTGGTTAGCAAAGCAGCAATTTATGGAAAATTTACACACAGAAGTGCATGAAGTACCCCCTTTACCCAAGTTTTCTGCTTGCAACAAGATCTAAAATCCAAGTCAGCTATTCATGAAGAAAAGGGATCCCTTTTTGCAAATAAAGAGTTCAATTACAACTCTACAGGTGCAGTGATAGTAAATAGAGAAGGACTCAAATGAAAACATTTCAAAAGTTGGCAAGTGAAACCTCAGCTCTTAGAGACAAATTAAACTTGTCCCTGTGGGTTCTTAGAGATAGAGAAAGTTTATGTTAAGCTTTAATTACCATTTTGAAACATTCACCTGGGGAAAGCCCTAAGAAAAGTCTTTTTCTTCCTCTATTTCCCCAAAGACTGTTGTTCCACAGTGCAAGCTTAGCTTCTGCTGGCACTAAAAATACACTTGTGCCTGTCTTGCAGCTGATGGAGCTATGCCAATTTACATTAGACTAGTTACTTGATTCCTTCCTTCCAGCCCATTCCACATAAAGATACAGAGAAAAGAATCCTTGTTATAACCTGTGCATCCTGTTCCACAGAGAGAGAACTAGAGTGGGCTTAATTATGGGCCTATGAAGAACAAAAATGAAAGCCTTGCAATATGATCTTCACATTCATTTTCCTCCTTTTTCAGCCTTACATTTAGAGCTATAGTTAGTCAACTTCTTCCAGAAAAAAAATTATTAACAAGATAATCAGTGATCATCAGCAGAAAGAAATGGATGGAAGTAGAAGGACAAATAAGGGAGGAAAAGCTCAAAATAGTAGAATTAAGACAAGTGTTTTTCTTTATCCCCAGCCCATCACTGAAATTATGGTTTGTCAAAAGTAATGAAACTATAATTAAGCTGCACAGCTTCAAAGGATACAGATACTTAACCTACATGGGGGTTGCTCCCAGGCTTCTTCTATACCAGAGAGCAGTGCAATAAATTATTAGGCACAATTATATCTGTAGTTTTTTTCCAAAGCCTCCTAGAGTAGTTATCTCTCTAGCACGTGTGTTCTGCTTGACTTTGTGTCTCCAGGAATGAGATGAATCGGCAAACTTCATCTGGAAATGTTTTCCTTGTGCTGCAGGGGATTCAAGTGTAGAGTTACTAGCCCTGATATAGCCCACTTAGCACTTCTCTGTCCTTCTAATAAACCAGATCTGGAAAAGGTTTCTATTTCCTTAATATTTTCCAGGCTCAAATTTCTAGTACATCCAGAATTGCTTCCAATCAGCATTGAATTAGCAGAGGATTCCACAGAATCCAGACTACTGCAGAGGATGTGGCTAGGGGAGAGGGAACACAGCCAGAGTTCATGTCCCACTGATTCCCAGCTGTTGAAACAGTCATTTTAGTTGACTGACAGCTGGCTGCTGCATTTTATCCTGCAAATAACCCTTTATCCTCATGTGACAAGACTTAGGAGCATAGTCAACTTTAAAGCCCCTTTTCCATCTACACTTTGGACTCCTGTGGGATTGAACTTCTGCAGAGAAGGTCCCAAGCTCTGCTTTCTTTCATCTACCCTGTTTTTGGAAGAAAAGCCATGGAAAGACATGAAAGATAACTCCAAGGAAGACAAGCAAAGCTTGCATGCAGTAAAGGCATTTTACTGCAGCCTAGAAGCCCTATATATGACTGGTACTCACTCACACATCCTGGCTTTCATTTATCATATTAATCACATTTATTTTTACCTTAACATCCTCATCCTACCTGAGTAAGTTCAGTCTAACTTTGACACACACACAAATTTTGCATTGTTATATTGATGCATCAAATTTCCCTGGAGCTGAACCAGAAGGGACAGAAAAACAACAGCAGCTCCACGTAACATTTTTCCCTACGCTTCTGTCCTACACTCACAGGTTGAGTTACTGGCTGAAGTAAGATAAGTTTTCCAAGGCACAAAATGTTGTTACACTATCAGGGATGGCCAGAATGCAAGGAAGAACTTCCCTCTGCAGTGTCATTTAGAAATGGAACAGAAAAGTTTGTGTGCAACTGGTAAAAAGAGCTTTTTGCACACAAGAAAAAAAGATTTACCCAGTTGATCAGCTGAAGTAACTGAGGTTTCACTGTGTCACCTTGGTTCTTACCCAGAGTTCCTACATTTCAAAGCTAAGTTTAGACAGAACCATGGGAGCTCAGATGGGTTAACTGGCTACCAAAAACACTGCTCCAGAAGTTCCCTGCAGTCATCTGCTCTCACACCTCCTACTGGGGAAGAGCTCAGTTTTACCTATCCCTGTTTAGGCAAAATGGTTTTTGATCTAATAGAGAAACTGGGGGGTGGGGGGGAAGTCATTGCATCCCAAAAAATTTGCAAAATTAGACTTTATGCAATATGCCTCTCCATAAGGATTTTAGAAAAGAATACATTATGAAAACATAATACCAGTATAGGTTTTTTTCTCACTCTGTTGTTACAACTTGGCTTGAAGTTCAGGCATATCCTCAAGCATGTTCTTGATACCTTGCTCTTTCTGAATGCTAAAAAAATGCTCAGCCCTCAGGCTAATCCCATTCTTAGAAAGAACTGATCTTCAACTGCCATGTCCCCAGTCTCAGATTTTCTGAATCAACTGAGTGCAAGAGTCCCACATTCATAACTTTTTTCCAGTAACTGCAGTTCTTGAAAGACATCATTCTTCAAGCTCAACTTTACACACAAAAAAAAACTTCTCTTGAAATAACTTATTCAGAGCCACTGCTTTGTGGTCTTTCATTAAATAGAAAACAGCTTTCAACTATTTGTTGAAGTTATAAAAATTATTGATAGACTTGCCACTAATTTAGAAGAAAAATTGTGGAGCAGCTGCTTCACCCTGGCAGGTTGATTTTTTCCTTTAGCATCTCTCATTAAGGACTTCCTTCTCTGTCCACAGTTCTCTTAAAAGGTAAAAACAAACTTTCTGTCTCTCTCACTGCCATGTGGACAACATTGTGTTTGACATAATCTTGAGCACTTGGACAGAATTTTCAAGATTCAAATTTTCCTGTAGAAACACTATCCCCTCAGACAACAGCCCTGGGAAAGAAATTTAGATATCACAGATAGAGTGAGGTAAGTTGGTCACAAGAAAACCCTAACACGAATTCCCTGCATCACTCCAAATCTGTAGCTTCTTACCTCTCTTTATAAAGTGAGGCAGTGCCTAAACCACCACTCTGCCATCACAAACTCCTGCCAGAGTGTGTCTGCTATAGACAAGCAGCTTTATACCACAGTGGGCAGGTTTGTCAAATGCATTCAACACTCAGCCAGGTAGAGCAAGAACACCAGATTTCAGTAGGGATTCTTTTTGTATTCCCCGAGGTCCAGAGCAGTCAATTCCACTCTTCTACTATGGGACAGGGTTTGAAATCTGCCTGTTTTAAATATCAAAGATCCATCTTATTTAATTGACATGCAGCCCCAGTCTCTAATGAAGTGAGCATTTTAGGTACACTGATTTCAGTGGCCTTGCTTCTAGGAGTGTCAGAGGAAAGGAGCTGAAGTCTGCACAACACTTCTGCTGAACTCAGAGGGACATTTTGGTCAGAACTGTACAATTGCAAGAGAGGTGAATTAACAGTCTCATCTTCCTTATGGGTTTTTAAAGAATTCCCTCTCCTTTCTCCTCTAGACAAGTTCCCTGGCATTTCAGCAGAAGCAATCAGAACTCTGCATAATAAAGCAACAGATAACATCTCAAAGAACTTTAGAAACAGTCCATCCTGAAAACTGGTAAGCATTTTTGTATCAGAATGGCTTATGCACGTTTACTACCTTCTTTGCCTATGGGAAGCATTCATTCAGTTCTGAACATATAAATACATTTCAGTGATTCATTCCTCAAATTGGTTTCAGTATAATGAAACCATGGAGCAGGTTCAATGGAGTAGGTAATAAACCATTTTCTATTCAGCAGATTTGTTGCCACATTATTTCATGCTAACAAATCCCGAAATTGCATTACCCATACAAAGATGTTGTTACTGTATTATTACATTTCACAAAAATAATAGCTGGAAAAATTATTTTTTCTTTATGACTAAAGTAATGTAACTTGGAATAGGGTTGAATATAACAGTAAGGATTTGCCTACACCACAACACAACCAATACCTTCAGATATAACCTGAGTTATATATCAAGTATAATAACAAGAATAACAAGTAATTACAACTCACTGTAATTCTGCTGACATGTTATCAACCAGACTGAAAGTATTTCCATGGATATCTTGAAGGAATAAGTATATTGGGAAACTTGAATTACCAGAACTAATTCCACTCCTGTGTCTTGTCCTAAGTTGGGGACAAGCTTAAGCACAGTTTGTATAATGTTGGAACACATTTCATCCTTCTAATTTGCATACTTCCAGTTTTAAGTGGCTCTGTCAAAAAAGGTTGGTTGGAAAGGTCACACCCCTACTGAGCATCTATTTTCAGTCCTCTCATCTACTCACAGGGAGCTGCTGTCAGCCCTCCAGACATCCCATCTAAGTGATTGCTATCCTACTGACACTCACCAATTCCTTCTGAGCCATGCAATTACTTTGATATCACTGACTGTTAATCAAAACAAAATATTTCCTGCATAGTCTTTTTAATGCACAACCTTAAAAATAGAATGTTGGCAGACAGTACAAACATTTTTCAGAAATGCAAGTCAAGGAATTGAGGTTTTTTGAAAGTAACTTTGTTTATGATCTTCCAGAAGGAGACAAACAATATGGGAATCAAACTTGGGAACATTAATCCAGGGCTGCTACTGGAGTTATTCACATCCCCTAAGTTCAGCTCCATGTAATCTATGCTTTCCTTACATCTTTTGGGGTTTCCTTCCTCTGCAGGTGAATTTTACTTTCTCCCTTTTAGAAAATGAAGATAGAAAATGTCTGCTAACACTTCGTAGGATTCTGTTGATTTTTTCCAGAAATAAATGGATTTCTATTTTTTGGGGCAGGGGAAGATAGAGGAAAAAAAGTCTTCCATTTTCTCATTTTGGCCACATTCCAAGCAATCTGAAGTCTCTTTTACAGCAGGATCAAAACCAGAAACCCCACAAACCCTACATTCCAAAGGGAATTTTTTTCCAGCTTTTATTGTCCTATGACTCCTCCTTCAAAGCATTTCTGTCTCTCTCTTCAGAAAAGCTACTGCTCCCAACAGAGGAAGAAGTAGCCATTGGTATTAGTAATAATAAAAGCTATTATCCAGCTTGATTTTATTTAGGGGAGGAAGCCAATTTTCCCATTTGCTCATTGTGATGGGGATAGAAGGTCAATACTGTGGTTTATCAAGATCTCCAAGGCTCTCTGACAGAAAAGCAATCCAGCAACACCTGTGTTTGGTACAGAAGAATGAATTCTGCTGAGTTACATTGTCTGCATTCCCTCATGTAAGGAAAGATGCTCTCTTCTCTTGTCATTGTTATCATTTCACTCACCAGTGCTTCTGTGGCAGGCACTCCTTTTCCCATTACAGACCACAGGCTGTCTCTTCCCCTTAGTGCCAGATCCCAAGATGTGCCAACTCTTACTATTCCAAATTTAGATTAAAACCCTTATTCTTTGCACAAAAGTTGTGAGGATTCTTTCATGACAGATGGAGAGTACCTTGAGTACAGTTGTTTAGATCAAAGATAAGGTAACCTCCTACAGGCCTGAAAGCAAGTCAGATCTGCACTGCCCTGGTAGGGTTGGAATGTCTCATGTGTTCCTGTGACATCTCAAATCCAAATTCTTACCCCTTGACCTTCTCCATGCACACCTTTGGAAGAGCTGGGTCACTTATGTGAGCTCTTACCAGCAGCAGCAATGGAAAAGGAAGCTGGGTCTCTTCTTCATTACTTGGGAGTGAAGCCTGCTGCCAGGAACCTTTACAATACTGGACAAGTTAACTGGGGAACTGGGAAGAAAAAAAATTCTTCCTTTCCTGCAAGTTGACATTAAGCAATATCTCTGCACAGTGCATGAGCACTCCTGGATGGGAGATGAGATCATGAGGATGGAGATCATCTCTACAATAGGCTTGGGCTCCTGGCCAAAACTACACAAAGGAAAACAAAACAAATGTAGCTTTAGGCCTGACACTCCATCCACCTGTTTTATGCCCCTTTTCTCTGTCAGCTTCAACTGGAGAACACACTTTTGCTCATCTTTGATCTGCACAGCACTGGGTGCTTTTGTCCAGCTCCAGAAATGACTGCATTTCATTGTCAAGAGCAGCAATGATCATGGGTTTCTTCTATTTCAAAAAGATGCTGTGGGAAAATTGGTGGCCTTTAAGATGCTTTTCAATCTCTGAAAAGTCTGAAGAATAACAATGCTTTATTGTAAAAACTTCAGAGCCTTCAGAGCCTTTTACAATAATAGTAATGTAAGTAAAATCCCAGATGGCCAAATCATTGTCCAGTGCAGGCACCTCATTTAGTGGTGACATGTGCTGGGAGATGCACATCACTGCTGGTTCATGTATCACAGTCAGAACTCAAAGAAAAACAACTGGAATTATATATTGAAAGAAAAAAAGAGCAAGAACAAAAGCAAGTTTTCTAATTCATGCAAAAAGTCAGCAAGACCAAGATACAGAAACCTCCCAAACACATCCTTCAGGTCAGTAATGACAACTGACTTCCAGGTTCATCTGAGGTGCAAACTGTTGCTGCTATAGTTCTGACAGTGTGCTGCCCAACTGCCCAGAGCTCTGAGATTAGAGCAGAAATACAAGCAGCAACAATGCTGTACAAGATGACAAATGCATCCTTCTCAGCTGAGAATTTAGACAGCTTGTAGCTTTTTTAAAGGTGGGAGGAAACATAAAATGTTACAGCACCACACATCAATACTGTAAAAAAAAGAGATGTAAAAGATGTGCAATTACAAATAATCATGTTCCTACACTGTCAGAGAAAGCATGGAAATAAACACAGTAAAAGATAAACATATAAGGTTTTCAGTCTCCTGGGGAAAGAGGTAATGACTCCCAACAGAAAAAAATAGCTAAATTAAGGTTGTAGGTAACAGTACATTGTGATTTCTTTAGTATCTGTTTTAGTACTACATTAGAAAAGTACTTGATTAAAAGCCAAAAAAAATTAAAACATTCTCAGTTACACAGATATGGCCATGTAGTCATGCAGCTGCCATTTCTCAGATTTCACTAAGAAAGTTAACACCTTGCAGGCCTTCTCTTTCACCACTTTCAAAAGCAGCACCTACTACAACAGGAGAAACACCAGCTAACTCTAGGGTTAAGGGGTTTGTACAGGATTTGGAAGATTAAGACTATATTCCCAACCAGTGACAGGCTGTTCATGACCCTGGTGAAATTAGTACCAGGCAAGTCAGTGTAGGATGCTCTACAGTTCAAGCCCCTTCTCTGCCTGAAGTCACATCACCTGTGCTTCTCCCTAGGCCTTTCCATAGGAACACACAGATGTTCACAGTTTCTCTAGAACACAGACTCTGCACTCACCCAAGGCTGCAGGTGATTCACCAGCTCTGAAAGGGGGACATGGGGCTGCACAATCAAACACAGCAGTAAAGAGCCTGCTCAGGGATAAAAGTAAGGCATGCACATGCCTTCCCTTGGAGCTGTAATGCAAAATAAAGCACTTTATACAGGACAGACTAAAAGAGTTAAATATCCTATCACCTAGCCAAACTAACTCCTCACTTAAACTGAGATCCATGAGCCCCCAAGGCATGTGCCAGTCCTCCCTGGATTGTGTAGGGAAGAGTTCTCAGCCCCTTGGTGCTGTGGATCCTGCTGCCTGACAAAGCCCCTTTTATCCATCAAGACCACCACATTTCTGTATTTCCACTTCCTACAGATATGCTGGGAGATTCAAAGTTCGAGGCACAGAGTCACTGTGGTAGCAGGAATTATACAAGTACCTCACAGAGAATTTGGGTAGATTAGCTCCTAATTTGGGACCATATTGTCCCCAAGGAAGCCTTGGTATTTTAAAATCATCAACTCGAGTCAGTGGCTGAATACCAAGAGAGATTGATGACAACAGCCACACACAAACTGACAACTCCTTTTCCCCTCTATCATAGCAAGTTAACTACCAAAGCAGTACTCATGACTATATTTCTACATAAATAAGAACTCCCACTGACATAAATATGAGTTTAGCATGAGCTAGACATACATAAATGTAATTCCTACTAATAGGCACATTTGGAGCTGTCAACAGTTATTTGAGTATAACACTAAGTAGCATGAAGAGACAGCCATAAACACTCCATATTAATTCAGCTTGCAAGAAGAAGGTCAGGGGACAAAAAGCAAAGCAAAACGAAACCCAGAACTTGTCACATGGAAGAGGACAAAACCAGTTGGAAAATAATTTTATTTTTCAGACTTCTAAGAAAATTTACAAACAATGGTGGTGTAAAAAAAAAAACAAACCCTATAAAAAAGTTGACATTTCTCAAACTATAGCATCAAAGGAAGTTACAGAGCAACAAGCATACAATGAAATTCTATTCATCAAATTAGTATTAGTTAAGTAGTTAAAAACACAATAAGTCTAATAATAAATCTCTACAGCTTACTCAGAAATTGTAACAACCAATTCTGAGCTTAAATTATACTTACAATAGACAATTAATTCACCTCTGCAATAATCTACAGCACTGAAATCAACTAGGTCAAATTACATAGCAAAGGCACACCTTGGAAATCTGTAAAGGACATCTTGAGCACAGCACAATTACGTACAACAGAAAGCAAATCACCCTGCATGCTTGCTTCTTAGTCCCCAATGTCTAATAGGAAATGCAATATACAAGTAATAGAAGCAATATTTAGTAACTCTTTTCATGCTGGTTCTATTTTTCATGCAGAGTGACGGAAAGGCTTCCTTGCCCTGTTTTCTCTTTGAGCCTTGGCACTTTCTTAGGGTCTGTTCTCCCTGTTTTCATCATCATCCTTGTCTTTAGAGGAGCAGGTGGTTCTTAACAAGTCAATCCCTATCAGGACCCCCACCATGCCCTACACATATGCACATCTTCACCCTGCAAACCTCTCTCCAACTCCTCACATGCTGAACTCCAACATGCACACGCGACATGCCCAAACCTAACTTCCATTTGCCTTTTGTGCCAAAGGGCATAAAACAAACAAATGCTTATAGCCTTAATTACTGCTGCAGACTTTCCTCTACTCAGGTCACTTTAAATAGTAGGCATTTAAAAGCCATTAACACAATTTAATTAACAGCAAAACTCAAAATTGCAAAGGAACTCCAAACACCAGCGCATTAAAGCTTTCTGAACACAAATTTGAATAAACATGAAAACCTGGTGTTTTCATCAATCCATAAATCAACTCTTCCTGGCCCTAACTTAAATATATTCTGTTCAAAGTACAGGGAGTAATAATTATTTTTTAGTTACAGTCTGTGGATTTCTGCTTTCACTGAACTCATCAGGGGAAACGCCAAAGACAGCGTCCATTAAATACTGCTAAAATAACTCATTCATGACAGTTCAAGAGAGTGCATCAAAGGGTTATTTTTCTTTCAAAAGTAAAAACAAACCCATGAATCATTCAATTTAATGAGACTTCTTTCGTGACTGCTTATAAATGGGTTCTTAAAAAAAAAAGCAGATGTGCATATCTCATGCTAAAACAAAAGTTAGTAAGAAGGTTGCACCAGTGTTTATCACTAAATTTGTTTTAGTTTAAACAATATCTGAAATTTTTGCCAACTTATTAGGGCAGCTAGAAACACCGTTAAACCTGACAGCACTTTGTAATAAAAGATGTGGGTATTTATGTCATTGGGGTCAACAGGCAGTTGTAGTGACATAATTTAGCTTTTAATGATTTTGAAGATATCCAATGGAGCACTCACTTTCAGTTTCCCATCTTCCACAGATATCCAGTGTAAGATCTGATAAATTCACATCTAAACCAACAATTCGGATCACCCAGAAACATTTAGACCATATGAGTTAATTGTACCTGAATTACTTCTTTCCTCCCTGCCAATAACAATGCCACTTTTAAGCTTTCTAATCCCAAAGCAGAACCCTTCCAGAAATCAGTCTTGGTCATTTTTCCCAAATTCTCCCTGACTACAGGGAGCAGCCACAGGAAGCCAGCAGCAGTTGTTGGCTGTGCACCCCACTGCCTGCAGCCACACTTCCACAATTGGGCTGGAAGCCTTGTGAGGGCTGGTGGTGCAGGTGGCTGGCAAGGACAGCCTTGGAAGACCACTGATCCTACTGACCACAGCCTTAGAAAACTTGTCCCACAAATGCCTCCCTACCTGCCAAGTGCCAGGAACATGACACAGTAACATCCAAGGCGCTGTGATGGGGCTGTGCAAATGGCCCAGGCAGACAGAGCTTTGTAGTCTACAAACATGTGAAGGCACTCGATGCAAATGCATGAAACACCTCATGAGAAGAAAACAATCCCTCAAATTTATAACCTTTTAATTTTTCTTTCATCACCTACTAGGCATTCAAGCCCTTTTCATAGCAGTGTTTTATGTAATCTCATATTTAATTAAATGCACACACTTCAATGGCAGTGTTTAATTCTTCATGCAGAAGTCTCTCTTGCTGAATCCTTGCTTCACACATTCCCTAAATTAAGCATTCCCTCTAACCTTACCAGCCTTTCAACAGCTCACTAATACAAGCAGCTTTACCTTCTTCAAGTTTAGCAAACACATTCACAAAAAAAACTCATCTCCAGCATGGATAAAATCAGATACATTTTCATGCAATGTATCATTAATGTATAAAGCTTACTGCCATAAAAAGACAAGAACATAGCAGGTCCAAAAAGAATTTATAAGAATATCAAAGTCTTAGATACTGGCAAATGTGTTTGGAAAAACAAGAGAACCTCCCCAGTTTAGGTATTAGGTCTTTACGTGACTGGTGATAAAAAATAAATTTCCCTGCAAATAAACTGTCCTGTTTGTAGACTGCTTGTGAGCTTTTGTGTACCTGCTCTAAGGTACCTATCACATAACCAGACTGCCATGCTGACTTGACTATCTTGTATTTCCCCAGTGAGAAACAGGTCTAACCTGGTTTCTTGTGCAAGGCATGTTCAAACTACAGTGACAAAGAAATGAAAAACATCAATGAAACAAAAGTATGTACTCAGATCTCCTTAGGAGCAGCACATACTACTTGACTTCCCTTCTTTCTTTGTAAATACCCACAGCAACACAGGTCAGTCTCTTTCATGCTTGCTTGCCATTTTATGACAAATCCAGTGCCTGCAAAACTTTTCTCTTTCAGTTACCCAAAGCCAATATTGGCTAATTTAAAAGTAATGATTGTGGTCTATATTGCTCAGTGTTTCCTTGACTAGGCACAGATTTTGAGGAAACCATGTGCTAAGCCTCTCCATTTCAGCATAAGCAACAGAAAAAGTTATTACCTGTTCAAAGTAGAAAGGAAACAATATTACTTATGACCTACAACTTAGGTAACTTTAAATTAATCATGCTCTATCAACTAAGGCTCATTAGCATCTGCTCAGTGTTAGGTATTTACCTTTAGTCCACCACAGATTGGACAAGATGAAAAAAGAGCTCTTGTCATCCCAAGGTGGGGGCCACATGTGTCACAGGGGTCAGCTGAAGCCCCACCAGGTGGTGACAGCTCACTACTTTTGGAGTCTGACACCTGTCCTTGTGGTTTTGAGTCTGACCACCTTGAAACAAAATCCACATATGTCTCATCACTTGAGTCCTTGCTGCTTTCTGTGAGTAAGGATGAAGGCCTCCCTCTGTGCTGGCTGTGCTCAGGTCCCCTCCGTGCTTCCAAGTGTGGTAGCAGCAGCCTTGGGTCACTGGCACCTTGAGCTGGCAGGGCCTGGTCCTTGGGTAGCGTGGAATCTGCACTCTTGGGCTGCACTTCTTTAGAAGCTGCCTGTAACACACTCCTGGGTATATCATACACGTGTCTGAGAGAGCTGGGAACCTGATACTCTGATCCCACACCTCTCTGGGACTCACTGTGAGGGCAAGTACATAGACTCTGATCTGAAGGAAAGTTCAATGGCAAGCTTAGCAATGATCCAAACTCATCACCATGGCAAATGTCTAAGCTCCCAGCATAGGAAGAGAAGCTCCCAGAGTAGGAAGAGTGACTACCAGTAGCTATTCCACTGTCAGAAGAGCTCTGTCGACCTATTTCCTGCAGCTGTCTGGATCGCAGGGGCTTCGGGGGGGGTTTAGTGGTGCCACGGGCCCCTTCTGGAAGAGTCTTTTCTTCTCCCAGGTGAATGCCCTTTGCAGCTGCCAGCCCATGGCTCTCCTGAGAGGTGCTGGCTGAAGATTGCTCAGGCCACACTGTCAGCCTGCTCCCGACACTGACATCTGAGTGGCTGGTATCCGAAGATGAGCTTGAAATACTCCTATCATCTCCTAGAAAAGAAGAAAACCCATCAACCTACGTTTAAAACACCATCAACAGACTCAAGCATGGCAAGTATGTACAAACAGGAAGGGCCCTGAGATTCCATCTGCTTTTTGTAAGTGGAACTGCCGTCAGAAAGCCAGAATTCCTGCAATAACTCACAGCCCCACAGGAAAAATAAAATGCTATGGTATGTTACCTTGCCATAACGCTACCACACTGTGGAACATAATGCATTCGAGGCTAAATTTGTTAAGTTTATGCACCAAGCTCTCCCCTTTTCAAACATATTTTACTTTCATACAGTGAATTGGGTTGCTGTACCAAAATACAGTCATACATCACAGTACAAGTAAAAACAATACTCTTATAAAAATGTTTACATATCTATATATAAAAAAATATCTTCTGTGATTCATTTATGTCTATATTGGAAGATAGTTTTCTTCAATGACAGTTGCAAGAAAGGCATTTTAACAGGTAATTACTGCCATCAAAGACAGAATATGGGTGAAAAAAATTAAACATTGGCATGAAAGGGCACAGGGACAAAACACAAACATCACACAAACAAACAAATACAAAACCACTTTCTTGTAGCACACACAGAACCCGCAATGTTATTTTTTTATTTCTTAATAAAATCAATGTGAAAAAAAAAAAAGACAGAAACTGTACATGAAATTGGGCCATGATTTCTGACCAGAGGGACTGAATTAAAAAAAAACAAAAAGAAACAGGCATACTTATCTGTCAAGTCTCTTTTGTTTTCTATCCATTCAGTTAAGTCTAGTAGTTATCTAGTAAGCTAGTAAGCTCATTAAGAAAAACCTCAGGAAGTCTCACTGGAATTCAGTCACAAGCCATATTACCCAGCAGGGTGTAGGCCAAAGCAGCCGTGGACATGTACATACGCACATAACTGAGCTCCTGAGGATCTTCACAGGGATATTTTTTAGGCTTGTAGGCTTTAGAGTCAAGAGCAAAGCAGATGTTTGGATGATCTAACTTCAGCTATTAAACAGCTCAAATAGCAGTTCAGGGCACAGGCCCTTTTACAAATCCAGTGCTAGACACCAATTCTACTTTGATACACTAACAACTCCAGAAAAGGCATGTACAGATAGCAGAGGAAAGCACAGCAGTCCTATGTGGTACATAGGACTTGTTACAGCAAGAATCTGCTGCAAGCCTGATGTGTGAACCATACAAGTTAGTCCATCTCACAGGCTGCACTGACTAAGGTACTTAAGCAGATATCAGATTTGATGAAAACGGGTTTTTTTTAAGTTTTACATGCAAAAATTCAGTAGGACTCAAGACCATCCTAAATGGTCTTCCTGGGTTAACAGTGTTTGGTTCAAAACTCAGTCTGCTGAGTTGAAAACCTCCAATCTACATCAAAGGACTTCAGACAATGTTGTTAGAGAACTGCTTCACAAGAAACATAACAAATTCAATGTCTTCACCATTTCTCTAATATTTTTCTTGTAAGCTCCACATCTTATAACACAGGCCACATAACTTTTAAAGCCTGGGCAGGAAGAAACATAACATAGTATTTTTATTTAATTAAATGTATTTCTTACCTCCACTACCTTGACGACTTGTATGGGACAGCAAGCTCAAGCGCTTTTCTAATTGCAAAGCTTCATGAGCCAATCTTTCTTCTGAATAAGCTGGGTTCGTACTTGGATCTTTAAAAAGAAATGGTAAATAAATAAATAAATAAATAAAGGAGGTAAAGTGGAAAATAAATAAAAAAGAAGGAAAGAAAAAAAGACATTCTTATGCTTGAAATGATGGTTGGAAAAATGTATGGGACAATCTGACTTCAAGCACATCCTGGACATGTGCTACACAGTACCTTAAAATTAAAAGTATCAAAGATTTTCAGAGATAAAAAACAATGTCTGTAATAGTTACCACCAGGGACAGAACACTGAGGAGCACAGCACCAAAGTCTATAGCTACAGAAATAATTAGCATCCAGCAGGTCTAGAGAACTTGAAATCTAATTCGAAAGATGTAAAATCTGTTCTGGATTCACTGGGAATTTTAGCATTCAAAAAGACCAAATTTTTCATCCTAGAAATTTACAAATCTATATCATAAAGTCAGAATCAGAGTGATTAAACTGACATCTTCCAATCCAGATCATCTATTCACAAACACTTTGCTTTCAAGTTGGATGTTCAGATGGCCATTAAGTTCAGATTAAGTCAGAGATAAAATAAGAAACCTGGTGGCTCTCTGTCTTCATATTTAATACAAGACAAGTTAGGATAACATAAACCACTTCTAAAATGTACTGTTACAGATTTTCCCCATACATTTTAGTGAGCTTGCCATTCCAGCTGAGATTATTTCACTGAAGGTGGCTCATTATATTAAAAAAAAAAAAAAAAAAAGCAGAAAGACCAAAAGCTAAAAATGTAGAAGTCTCATCAGTAAAACAGGCCTCTAAATCACTTTATTTCCAGCAGGCATAACAATAATACCAGATGTTGGAAGTAATCATAACCATTATCCCAAGAGAAACCTTACAGATTCCTTCAAACAGCACTGATGAGTGTCATGTTCAGCAATTGCAGAGGATATGGTCTACTAACTTGTTCATCATCAGAAATTTCAGTAATTCTTATTAATACACAGGGAAAGTAATTAATGACAGCAAAAACAGATTAGCTTCCTCACAACTGTTGCTCTTGATCTGATCAACTGGGCAGTAGAAGCATACCACAAAAACACTGAATCATTTAATAAGAGGGGGAAAAGGGATAAAAAAGGCTATACATTGTTACATGAGTTAGTAAGACAAAAGCCAGTTGGAAAGATGAAAGAAAAGTTTCATTTTCATCCCAGGTCTTTTAGTTTTAAAAGACTTGGTTTTGATATTGTCTACACAGCAAAGTAAGCTCAGAACCAGGGGAAGGAGCACTGCCAGGTCAGCTGAAGCTCCATGGGAGCTCCCTACATTATCAACTGCCACATCTCTCCTCCCTAACCATATTCACTTTCTGACCTAGGTAGCAACAGAAATGACAATGCTGACCTTTCTAACTTTTCTTTCCCATGTCAAGGAGGTTTCCATCTTTGCCAGTCTGCAATCTGGATAAGATTAGTAGAATAACCAAGATCCACACAATCCATCTATAACAACATACATTGGAACCCTAGGATGATCTAACAGGGACAAGGCAGCAATGCCCATGACAAACAGGGTCTGTGACCTCTGGGTGTCCCAGCTCAGACAGAAAATAGGACTGATTGATGTGAATTATTTTGTTACGTGTCCATTCCTATTTACACTGCAAGATAGCTCACATTAGACATTGACTAGTTCAAACCTGTGCAACTGCTTACTCAAATGAAACCCCCAGTGCTTCCATATGGACCTCTGCCAAAGGAAAACACAACACTTGGCCACCAGCACCTATGGTGCAACCCAGACAGGTCCATGCAAAGATCTGCTCAGTAGCACACAACATTACAAGCTGCTGCCTATTTCTTAATGTCCTTGCTCCAGTTACTCTGCTGTATCTAGTTAAATGCCTTATGTCCAAAAAAGGTCCAAGAAAGATGGCCTACAAGCACTTTGAGTATAAAGCTGTCACAACAGATCTGCAAATTGGTCAAAGATTCAAACAGACACTAACCCTTCCCACACCAAAGAACTGTCAGTAGGAAAGGTCCTTTCACTTTCCTGAGAACATGACTATTTGACAAATACAGATTTTCAGAACATAACTAGGGCGCCTACACAACTATTTTTTTACGTAAATTATGTCCCTCCTACAGACGGCAAAAGATATATTTTTTTAAATGGTCAAACAACTGATCTTGTAAAATTGGATTATAATAAAATACATGATGAGGTAGGAGGGAAGTTGAAGTCAGAAAGTTTGCACTTCACATGTTCAATTGCTTCCAGAAGCCAAATTCCCTATCAGCTGAACAGCTACAGAGCACACCAGGTTTCATCCAACAACATGAAACCTCTAGGTACACGGTCTGTCCAACAGAACTGGAAATTTTTGGTTAAACTTCTCCTTAAGGATTGCCTATGAATAAAACGTGTATAAAATTGTGTTCATAGTTATGTGCTGCTCTCATCACCCCGTTTTGTGGAAGATTAAGCAGAAGAACCTTCCTCAGCAAGTTCTAGGAAATATCTAGAGAAAACTTCAAAACCTGACAAACATATAGAGTCTAAGTTTTAGGTAATTATCTATCAGTCTTATCCAAGTCTTAGTTTCACCTTAAATCTTCTCTGCTAATAAACCAGACTTCTATGGAAAACACACACAATATTATTCCCCAGAAGTAACAGATTTTTGTACCAGTAGTTTTGGTTACAGGTGACCAAGCTCTAATCAAGATGTTTTCCTACAGGATCAGACTATGGACTGAAGTCACTGGCAGCCACTTTTTAGGGACCAGTCCTTACTGGAGTGCATAACCTATGACCTCCCATGAGTGCTGTTGGGATAGCCCTTTTCAAAATCCATTTTTTAGGCCATAATGCTACAAAGTTTGATTTCTTGGCATCCTCCTCTACCTTTTGCATGCCCAATACACAACCTCTAAATAACTGTGTGGCAATTAACCACATTAGTAACTCAGGGGGACAGAAGCAGCATGACCGGTACTGGGACAGCTGTCCAAGGAAATTCCAACAGCTTCTGCCCACACAACATCCGAGAGCAGCTCCAAGAACAATTAGTACCTTCATTTCCTAAACTGTTAACAAATGGATTCTGTCCTGTGATTCACTCAGGTCCTTCAATTAATATTTTTTTTATCATTCTCCAAACATGGATCCTTTGCTATGAGGAAAACAATCTTTTATGTGAGGCAGTCATCGAAATCTTCTTAAACACTGCTTTGGGGCAAAGGGGAAGGATTACATCAAATTTAGCTGGACTAAAAATGCCTCTGCTGGAGATTTTATTTTTACATTACGTTGGTGGGTATTCATTAAAGCCACATCAGCTGCTCATCGTGGGAGATTTAGAATATTTTGGTAACATACGAATAAAGTGTCATAGTAATTCAAAGCTTCAGGGTTGTTCAATAAGCACCTGTCAGGAAAAAATGTATCCAGTTCAGTCAGCAACTACCTAATTGATTATATGCATCTTTAAAATGCAACACTGGTTAATTACTTTGTTAAACAAAATTAAATAAATTAGGCTGAAAATCTCTCTTTTCTTTCTTCCTGTGTAGCTGTAGGCACATTTGTAAAGCAGGCTTGGACCCTCACCTTCTTGCTAACATCTCCACACCTTGTAAGATGTCTGGAAGAATGAAAAAATGTCTTAAAAGTCTGAGGAGGATCCACTTGGTAAAAATACTGCAGAAGGCAGCCACAGAGCTGTCTTGCAATGGCCAAAGGTGTATCAAGCTTCAACAAAAAGAAAGAGCATCAGATGGACTCTCAGCAAGCAGCAAACATATACTCTCCAGTCAGCCACAAAGCAGCCTGAAAAAGCTTCCAGAATTAAAAGAGAGCATCCAGACTATCAACATTACACCTGGGGTCTTTGCAGACTGCAGGACTAGACTGTCACATAATCAGATATAGAGAGTACTGGTCTGCCCACTGATCAAAGATATCACTGATGGCTCTTGGGCCTTTGCTGTGCTGTTTGACATTCAACGTGAATCTTGCTAGTGAGAAAAAGGAGTTCAACACACACCTGACAAACAAACTTTTCTCAAATAATAAGCATGTAATTCAGTATAGATTACAAACCATACAATCAGAGATTCATTCTAGACTTCTATCAAGACAGAATGTAAAAATTCTCTGGACTGTTTTCTAAATATCTCTTCAAGGAAAAAAAAAGAGATCTTGCTAGTAGCCAGTTACAGCAGTTCTCTTCCAACTAATATCTGGGGAAAAGCCATCCAAAGCCATCACTCATTTGAGTCCTTTATTTAAAATATTACACTTACTAAAAGTATCTACCTATATACCTATACCTACATGACCTTCACATCCCATCTTCTATGTCTTTGAGGAAGTTTTATGAGACTTGATCATGCAGCTTTTAGCGAATCAAAACCTCCAAACTGCTAGTGGAGATATCAATAGGACTATTTTGGTACAATTTTGAAAAATTAATGGACTCCCAAAATAAGCATGACAAGTAATAAACCATAAAACATCTAATTTTCTTTTCCTTTTCCAATTTATTTTGGATGTACACATAATAGATTTTTTTTTAATTGTGAGAATAGTAATTTAATTCATTTCCAAAACATCACAGAATAATTTAAATTGGAGGGGATCTCAGGAGTTCTCTAGTCTGACTGGCTGCTCAAAGCTGGTCTGCTGAGAGATTAGACCAGATTGTGATATCTTGCAAGGGTAAGTCAAGTTTATGACTTCCACTGCACTGAATTTTCATTGTATATTTTATAGATGACATCATAAAATACATACAGTAGCCATATATCCATGTGATAAGAACATCATGCTTTTAAGGAAATAAGGTCTAGTTTTTAAAACCACAATCCTGAAAAGATGATGAGAATATTGTCCTTGAGCAAACAGCCCTTGCACACCCAGTTTACAAATTCCATGTAGATACTGGTTATTTTACATTTGTTTCAAAATCACTATGGCAAGTAAGAAAACCAGTCATTTTTCAGTCCTCTTCAAACCATTCTCTACCATCTCCTACTAATTTCATGCTAACACAAAAATATTTCAGCACCCCTTTTAACCCTATTGTTGAGCTGTTTGTACATGAAGCAACCGGTTTCATTCATTCATCTTTTCTACAAAGACAAAGACAGACTACATTGATTGCATAACATCCATGGATTATATCTGTGCTGTGGGTGTTGGTGTCCAACACTGTCACTGTGACTGTTTTTACCATATTACCTTCTTTCCCTATACATCTGCCCTTTGTGTGTTTTCCTTGCTTGAAAATACCACAGAGCTTCAAGCATATTTCATGTTTAAGCTGGAAAGGTACAGACAAAGGCAAGATGCCAAATTCAAGTAGCAAACTGTGAAGAGGTTTCTCTAAAAGCTTTTAAATTGCACAAAAGCAGAGTACTGCATACATGAAGTACAGCTGAGGCAGTGTAGCATTCTGCACTGCAGTAAATATGAATTACATAGACAAGAGGTTTCTTGGTAGAATCCCCAGTTTGGAAGTTTTGATCTAGTTACCTGAAGTGTACAGATAATTAATCTGTTTATAAGCTGATGCTTTCAAAGGTTGAGTGAATTTCAATGCCTGACACATGGTGTGCAGCTGGCAGACTCAACCTTTTCAAGCAATACCGCACATTCTGTGTAACAACATACTTGATAAGGAAAATTAGTTTATGGATGAATCACCAGAACTGTACATGTGCATGTGCCTTAAGCAGATCTGTACAAGCTTCTGCAAGGGATAATAAATAAAGAACATTTTTTTTTTTTTCCTAAGGAACATGTACATAGGGAGGGACAACAAACTGGAAGAGACAAAGGTAAAATACACAGGAATGAAAGTTAGAGGGCTTAAGGTAGCTTGGATAAATAAAGGTAGAGGAGTCTGCAAGTACATGAGCACAATTCTTGACAAAACACTCCTCCTGTCCAGGGAAACAAGATTAAATTAAGTGGGTGAGATTTTAATGGCAAGTACATTAAGCACAGAAGAGAAATTAAAAAAACTCAGGAAAAAGACCTTCTCTTACAAAAAACACCAAATACTCCCCAGGACATTCCACATCCACTTCATGCCCCTCAGTGAGGTCAGATGTCCTGAAGGAGGAAAGAGATTGCGGTATGTGGCACAACAACCCACAAACACCAGAAGTGATAACTAACATGTAAAAGCATTTTTACTCCTACATGTTTCTGGAAAACGAATCTTCAAAGATTGTGCTAAAATTTAAATTTAAAATAATATTTTTTTTAAAAAAGCAGAATAGTTGTTTGTAGGCTTAAAATTTTTGCAGACGAATTTTTGTTTGACAATAATTTGTTTGACAAGACTTAGGGGTTGTATATATATATTTATGTACACACATAGCTTTAGATATGCAGAAAAATGTGTTCAGTAGCAAAGCTTTAAGCATAAACACTGATTTTTGTGTTTCTGTTGTTGGGTTTTTTCTGTTTGCTTCTTTTTTTTAACACCCCAGTTAACTGAATGCAAACATATATCATCACACAAGAATGACTTTTTTGTCTACTATTCTGCTTGATTATTTAACTTAGTTCTGCCTTACAACCATGAGAAAGACAACATGAAGTCAGTCTTGTGTTTACTGAATTTACTAATTTTTAACTAATAACTATTTTTTCAGAATTTATTTTCACAAGCTTCATATAACCTAATGATCTAATAATCTAAAGATCTAATCTTTTCCATCACATTTCCTTCCTGCAATTATCTTAATCTTATAACAGCAACAGAACCCTGTTGTACACTTATTAACTGCCTAACACTTACACAAACTCTAAGTATTCCACAAATCCCAGCTCATCCTTCACCATTCTTGCAACCTATTCCTACTGTACGCCACCACCAAATCACAATTTTCTGCAATCTCATTTCTACACTTTTGTCCTGTTTAACAGAGTCATTCTGACTCAATACTGTACTTTGTCTGCTGAAATCAAAAGGAAATAGGCTTTAATAGGATGCCATCCAAATTCCTCTTCGAACATTGCAGTACATGCAGCACTTACCACGAAACAGGAAAAGGAATTTGATCTTCACACATCAGGAAAAAAGCTCAAGTTGAAAAACTTAAATGTGATGTGGAGGCTTGACAAGGTTTTCTAAGGCTGACGAGACTTAGAACTTAGTTTTGGATAAAGTCAAAATGCTCCAGAAATTAGTTTTCCATTAAACTATCAAAATAGCAATGCAGATGTGGATCCAAGTTAAATGTGTAAGTTTAAAATTAAAATTTAGGGTTCCTTTCAATTCAAATTGCCATATTTTAGTACTGTTAAATAAGAGAGGGCTGGAGTTAGCACAACCAGAATTATGAATGAACCAGAGCAGCAGGGGGAAACTGGGTACATCCAGCTTTTAAATCTGTATGGTGACATTTCAGAATGAAAACCACTTTGCACTCTGCACACCCTTGGTGTGTGTGAGCTGCTCTCACACCAGCAGCAGTGGGTGTGAGACATGACAAGTTCCTACTTCACTGGGTTACTCTGTACTTCCTGTATTAACCTGGGAGCACTGGACGCAGACCAAAGGGGCCTTTGGTCGGGGAGATGCCGCGGACGATGCAGTCGAACAGAAAGCTGATCTGCTCCCCTTCAGCACAAGAGAGGAAAAAAACACCAGCCCCTGCAAGAAAGCACAACATAAATATGTATGGTTTTCACCTGGAAACACTAGAAATACATTTAGCTGAAGCTATTTTTAATGTAGCAATCAAAAGAGTTTGAAGTGCAAGCCATGAAAAGAAGTCAACAAGATATTCTCCTGGGAAAAGAAATAAAAATTTCAGGTCAGCACACACACACTACACCACAAATGTACATATAAATTCAATAGCAGTCTAATAATTTATGCCAATTTTATGACAGTCAGGCAGTTTGAGTAGAAATCCTACTCTCCTAGAATCATAGAATGGCTTGGGTTGGAAGGATCATCTAGTTCCAATCCCCCCCAAATGTCAAAACAGACACCTTACTCTCGACAGCTGTCCAGGTCTTTTATTCTTATTTACCCCTAAAATTTTGTAAGGAAAATTTAACTATGCAGGAAGTGTCAGGGATACTTAAAGTGTCTTCAAAAGAATGAACCAAGTTAATTCTACTTTTAACCACTTTTAAGCAAGAGGAGCTTTTTATACACCAACAAATTAGAATTTTGTTATATTGCTGGATTATAGTATAAATTTTCCTAGACTAAGTCCTATGTGTCTATTATTAACAGAACGTAACACAACTCCACAGGTTGTCATCAGATCTTTACCCTTTGCTCTATTCTGATATTTGCTTTCCATTCATTAAGAATAGCCCCAAGCAAAATTAGAATGAGAATCACTAAATAAACAAACAAGTTATGAGCTCCGTGACACATGGCAGCATGAACACAAAAGACTAGAAGGGCTCCACAGAACATTTTATAAATTGTCAGTCCAAATATAAATCACATCAGGGGAAAAAAAAAATATCTTAAAACATCAGACAGAAGACCACCCCAGTAACCAGCAATTTCAGGGAATGTGCATTTCAATACCAGACAAAAAAGGAAATTAAATTAGTATACAGACCGTGAAGAAGTGCTGCCACTTCACCAGAGCCAAGCACACTAGAAAACTCCAATATCAAATCTTAGACCTGCAGTAGGGTTTTGCACATTACTTTCCATGTGACTGAAGCCCTGATCTGGACATGTGTTTGGCTTCTGCATGTCTCTAGCCAAGTCTGAGTTGCATCTGTATTTTTTCCAATTTTACTCAAAGAAGCAGAGCTGATCTTGACCAGAATGACTGCATCCCTATCACTTTCCAAACATATCCAACAGGATACTCACATTTCACTTAAGAAATTGATACACTTTTGACAGCTTGACAAAGGGCTGTGGGATTCAAACAAAAAGGATAATAGAAAGTGGACCACAAACCACAATACCTACTTGAGTAAATTAGGTATAACCAGCAAGCTGTAAACTAACCTCTCTAGGAAAAACACAGTCTGGTCCACACTCTTTTGTCATTCTCAATTTATGTCACATCTAGGTCTCTCCCAGTTCTGCTCAAATCTATTCAAGACAACATTGTTAGAGGCATCTTCATAACTTGATTTGTCACTCCATCACATTTGCACCTCTTCAGATCTTACCTATCAAGAATTCTTCAGAGAAAGAAACATGAACACACCCTGCCTTCATGATCAGAGGCCATCTGAGTCTAGGAGACTACAACACTAATCACACAACCTGACAGACATGCAAGTTTGTGCTGGTGACTCACTTGCAGTCTTTCCCCATCTCCCCTCCCCAGAAGATGCCAGAGAGTCAGAGAACATTTTATTAGGATAAAAAAAATCCCGAGTGAAATGTATTCTGGAATTATCTGAAATTCAGCTTTTTCTTTGAGCTGACTTCTCCTCCCTGAACAGAGCACAGAGAGTCTACAGGAACAGGACCTTTGCATTCCATGCAGCATAAGCAAGCAGAATATAGACACAACATAGCAGAGGACATTCAGGTCTCAAGCACAGTGATACACTATGTGGCTTGATAATTCAGCAGAATCCTGCACCTCCCTGTTGCCGCTCAGGGCGAAAAAAAAGATTCCTCAAATATTTCTGTACATAAGGAGTACATCTGGACCACTTCATTCTTTTATCACCTTTGTCAAGAGTTACTTAAACTCCTAAGAGGCTCTACAAGCCTTTGACTTTAATGGAAACAAAGAAAGCAAATGTGTGCATGTGAGCTGGCTGCTTAACTCAAAGGATTTTTCTCTGCAAATAACTACCAGTCATTTGGAAATACCAAAATCAAATGTAATTACCTTTATATAACCAGTGCAAAGAGTGTTTGCCCATGTGCATGTGGACATACCATCCAACATGGGAAATCCAACATAAAAATACAATAGTTTCTTTGTAGATTCTATTATTCATATGAGCACCTTATTTGTTAACTGACTCTCACAGGAAACATTTTCTTTCTAGTTTTGGCAGGTACAACTAGATTGCAAGAGAAGCAAGAAGTCCTTGCAAAAAACATCAAGTGAGATGAATGAGTAGGTAGGGCCTAACTAAAGCATACATAAAAGCAAGTGATTACACCTCTTTTCTACTTTCTTGAGAAAACTGAGAAATTCACTAGTGGAAATTACATATCTCAGTCATGTGTTGGAACTGGTTTGGTGCACAAGCATTTAGAAGCCAAGGAATGTGTGGTATGCACACTGTGATACCATGCAGCTGTTCACCAGACTGAAGGGCTCACTCAGCTCTCTCCATGGGCTATGAGACTTGGTGAAAACAGCCTCCAACCACTTGCACGAGACTGAAACACTCAGCCAGTCCTCTGTGGCAGCCAGCAGTAAAGCATTGCACAGTCCCTCAAACATTCAGGACAAGTTGCCAATCCCATAAACTTCCAAGTACTACTTAATCTTGCCAATGTTGATTTTAACTCATCATATTAGAAAAGCAAAACCATGGGCAAACACACTTTTAAAATGGACAATAGCCAAAAATTACTTCAGTAGTATTGTTAGTAGTGTGTGTGAAAGCAGGGAGGAAGAGTCAGTTCTTGCCCATTACTACTCCTAACAGACAATACTAGAGCCTGAAACCTTTTAGCTGCAGGACAGGCAGGAACCACAGCAGCCCATTCCATGG
This sequence comes from Peucedramus taeniatus, assembly GCA_013400575.1. Taxonomy (NCBI): domain Eukaryota; kingdom Metazoa; phylum Chordata; class Aves; order Passeriformes; family Fringillidae; genus Peucedramus; species Peucedramus taeniatus. The sequence goes on from WBNO01014049.1 coordinate 33,832, forward strand.
CAATCAGCATGTACATCCCAACCCTGGCCTTGAGCAGCCTCCTTCAGAGGGGATCTCACACTGCTCTTCTCTCTGGGGAAAATGACAGAGTATTCCTATTATTGCCTACTAAGATATGGGCATGACAAGTAAAGATAGATAAATAGAGACAATCTTGGTTGTCTGCAGTAGCACAGAATAACTGCATATAAAACAGAAGTTTTAATCTGTGGAACCCATGATTTTTAAAAAAAATCCAGATCTTACCCCAGTTTAACCACTCCTACTACTTCTAAATTTCAAATAAAAGCAGAAGGGAAAACGAGAAAGGGAAGAAGGAAGGAAGTACCAAATTTTATCAAAACACCAAAAGGATCACAGAAATATTCCTGCTTATCCTGCAATTAGCATTTGTTCTTTCAAAGGGCACTAAGGGTCCCACAAGTTCCTTTCTTCAAGGAGATGCTGTCAGAAAATATGAGGCAGCTTTAAACCAGGCTCTGGCAGCTAATCCTGAAGCACTTGAACATTGGAGAGCCTAAATTCACATGGTGTTAATGTGCCCTTTTATTACCCTACTTGAATTTTTTCACACTGACCTCCAAGTGAAGATTCTCCTGGCAACTGGTCATTTTAACTGGTGCATGCTAATTGAGATGGGAACTTGGGAAAGTGAGAGGCTCCTTTTTTCCAGCCTGTTCCTCCATGTAAACCTCTCAATTGACTGCTAGGCCAAGACCCCAGCTTTTTTTGCAAATGGTGTGTGACTAAGCCTCAGCTACAGAAAGAACAAAATTTTGGCCCAGAAAATAACTTATTTGCAGCTTTCAGAAGCAGAATTTTTTTTAACTTCTAGCAGTACAACTGTGATGTTAAGACCAAGAGCAGTTCACAATGTAAATGCTCTTCTTCTTATTTCTGAATAAACTTGTGTGAACCATCTTGAAAATGCACCTAGACTTAATGTTTGAAATCTCATCATTATCTCAGATGGTTTCCCTCTTCCTGGATTGAGTACCAAAGCCTTTGGAGTTGAATTAAACCTGTACTAAGCAACAGAACATAATGAAGTGTTTTATCTTTATAAAAACTTCTGTGAGGAAGCAAGAAACAGAAAGCTAAAACAAATTCATAACCTTTTAGACCTCAGTTCTACCACAGATATACCCAAAAAAGCTCTGCTTCAGTGTGAGGCTTCATGTCTTTTATTATGGAAAGGCAATTGAACCACAAGATTATTGGTTCCTTTTAATTAGGTATTTATTACAGTGATATTTAAACCTTAAATTCACTAATCCTCTACATTCAGAGCTCCACAGGATGAATGTGAGCAAAGATATGGTTTAACTGTAGGAAAGTAACATTAATAATAGAGTCTGCATAATATTATATTACACTTACATGACAGGGTAATGGAGAGTGCTTTTGTTTAGGAATTAAAACAACTTCTGTAAAAACATATCAATTTTTTTCCTGAACACTACTTGTTTGCCTCAAGAATTCCAGAGGACTGAGGTAAAAGATATCTGAAGAAAGATGTATTTTTCTTTACCAACACACTTCTGTCAAGAATAACCTGTTACATTTTTCTTTAGGTCCTACTTTCAAAATGCCTTTTCTTATAGTGACAATATTAAATCAAGTGTTTAGACTAAACACATATTTAAATGTTGTTGTGCCTGTGGATATGTTTGGCTTCTTAGTTAAGGGCAACAACTCCTTTAACAAGATCAGCTTGAACTTGTAAAGAGTTTCCAATTGTGGCAGGCTGTTTTGTACCAAATTGACTCTGCTGTTCTTCTCTTTGAATGCACACATGCAGGGGAAAGGCAAAAATACCCTTTCATGTCAACCGAAAGGTCTCAGCTATCAACACACACATTTCTTAAGAATGATCCACAAGGTAGTGGGACCTTTTCCAAAGCAGTTTTCTAACTCTGTTCACTTGTAACCTTAAAAACATAATAATTTCATATTTTCAAAAGTATGCACACAGGAGAGCTACTGATGACCTCTTGTCTCTTACCAGAAACTAGTGTAAGTTTATGGGAGGAAAAAAAAACTGAAAAACCACCATGGATAATTCAGGTTCCATCACCTACAGCTCCTCATTTTACAGAATCATTGAGGCTAGAAAAGATCCTGACATAATCAAGTCCAACCTTTGACTGGACATGACCATGTCAACTAAGTGCCATGTCCAGTCATTTCTTAAACACCTTCAGGAATGCTGATTTCACCACCTCTCCAGGCATCTCATTTCAATGCTTGACAACCCTTCCTGCGTAGAAATTCCTCTCCAAGCACAACCTAAACCTCTTCTGGCACAGCCTGAGGCCACTTCCTCTCATCATGTCCCTTGTTGCCTGGGAGAAGAGATCAAGCCTCACCTGGCCACACCCTCCATCAGGTCAGAAAGAGGTCAGGAACTTGGGTTTCCAATCCATAGAAGCATAGCAACCAGAATTTACATGCAGAGCAACAGTATGTAAGTCCCAGGAAGAATATATTTGGATTTGGATCAACTCTGAAATCTAATTTTTCAGTTTGTTTATTGAAAAAAGTATGCAAGTCAAACAACTTCACATCCAAACTGGCAATCTGCATACCCACCTGTGCTCACAGAACATCAATTCAGCATAGCTTCAAACTCTGCTTATGAAATTAAAACCTTATTAATATAAACCTAATGATATGTTACTATACCTGTGCATTAATTAACTATCATTTTCAGATCTTGCATAATTTTATCTGAAGAATCTGAGAAGTCCTAAAATGGCCACTGGAACACCTTTACATGGAGATTTATCTCCATGTAAAGGTGTATCTTAGCTACTAGGCTATAGAAACTAGCTTAAGCTTGCTTGCTTTCATTTTGACCCCAAAAATCACATGGTTCCACCCCATAGTTACAAAGCTGTTAATGGGGAAGGACCAGAGAGTTGTTCTAACTTTTATGAATAAAAAGTCCTCTATGGGATTTAGAAATTAGAATTCACACAATGAAAACACTGATGTTGCCTGTAACCGCAAAGCTCCATATAACTTTCCCCTCAGCAAACAACAAAATAATTAATCATAACTTCATAATCTGAACATTTGGCCATTTTACCTTATCTCTTGCATAACACAAGCCATAGAATTTCATTACCTTATTTTTGCTCTATGTTCAATAGCAGCTTTTGACTAATCCTCTGGAGAGCCACAGGACAATTTTTAGTCAGGACTGCACACAGTCACATTTCTGCTGAACACCAGGGTTGAACCCTGCAGAAATCTACTCAGAACAGACCCTCTGATAAGAGGCTGCCTGTTTGACAATGTAGCACAGCTGGTTCTGCAGTCCCCACTTGGAATGGGAGTGCATTTACACTTCTGCAAAAGGCATCAAGCAACATTTAGAAGACATTTATTTGTACTTACAGAAGCCGCACCTGGTGCCCCCTTCAAAGATGAATCCGTTCGGGACAGCCCCGTAGCGACGCAGATCCGAGAGCTTCCACTGCCCCATGACACTGGGAGGGAGGTCTTTCACAAGGACAAGGATGTCATTGCAGAAATGCAGGGTAGCAGGCCCACTCTCCAGTTTTGTGCCAGGGGCTACAAAGACTTGAAATCTATGAACTATCAAACAAGGAAAAAAATTACTTCAGAATATACAAGTGTTATGTAAGTCATTCTGTTCAGCTGTGGTACTTGGACCAAACCCTGCCCACACATGAGACTCTGGCATAAAGATGCACATGGAGCCCATACAGCCACATAAAGTAGCTGTAAGGCCATTACTCCCTATTATGCCAGTTTAGGATTGAAAAAAATCCACCATATCTTGGCCTAGTGCTACAAATTATTTAAGTTGCAATGCTACATTAATTTCTCCTAAATCTTCCAGGCTAATCCCTATCTCAGATTAGTCAGTCATCCAGCCCAGACCTCACTTACCTCTTCCATCCTGCATCATTACATGGGTTGCTTTCTGTCTCCTCCTGTAACCTGTGTCTCTCCTTTCCCACATGCTTGCACAAAAATAAAATGGTGCTAAAGGAGCCCAAAAGCCAAGGCTTAAAGAACTAAACAAATCTCTCTATCACTGACTCATCTCCAACCTTTAATAAACTGCTTCACTTCCTCCCTAGCAGTAAAATAAGGAAAATTACATTTTTCCACCTTTGAGATTCTTTCATGAGTTGGTGATGGTAGATGCCAAGACATTTAAAATTACTAGGAAACTAAGTGATTTATAAGTAACAAACACTTTTAGATGTCAGTTAATTTTTTCACATTTCACATCCTGAATTTTAAAAGAGTGGAGAAAGAAAAAGAAACGCCTATCTCATTCAAGCTTACAAAATCCAGGTTCAAATCCCAATTCCAATATCATCTACATTGCAGTATCCTTACCTAAAGTAGTTGTTCTAGGCTGGTCTCCCATTTTCTCTTCCAGGGCTATTGCATTCTGAATAATAAGTTATTGGGATTGCTTCAAGGGCTCAAATCTCAGTGTTTCAAAGGGAACAATTTAAGTGAGCAAGCATATAATTCTCAAACAATTGTTTTGACCTCCACTACTGCTCTAGTTGCTTTCATATTGTGATTAGATGCCAAAAAAAAATTTAAAAAATAAAAAAAAAATACGCACAACAA
>WBNO01014049.1:44074-59845 GCA_013400575.1 Peucedramus taeniatus
ACCCGGAGCGCCGCGGATCCGCTCCGGGCGCGACCCCCGCCCCGATCCGGCTCCGGACTTTGCCGCTGCCCGCAGGGGCTACCCCGCACCCGGGCGGCCGCAAAGCCCGCACCGGATTTACTTCGTGGAGCGGGGCCCGCCTCTGGCCGGCCAAACGCCCCCTTCCCGCACCTTCCTTACAATGCCCAATTTTCACTTTCCAAAAGTATAATTACAGCTCTCCTTGGCTCCCAGAAGACACTGCCAACTACCCCAGATAAAAATACTCTTCTCACTTTTTTTTTTCCTCTTTGCGATGCAACTGTCACGAGATAACAACCCGCTTACACCAAACCAGAAACAGCTACAATTAATAGAATAAGATGCGTTAATGATGTCCTCGGATTTATTTCCACGAGCAATGGACTAATTAGAGTCCATTATTCCAAAAATACTCCTGCTGCATCTTATTTGATGGTAATTAGTTCTTCAGCTTTTTTTTTTAAACAGCACTACAGCACATTTTTCTTTCAGTAGCATAATAGAAGGGTTTTTTAGATGTTTGCATTTATTTCTTCCTTTTAAATTGGTCAGTTTGCATGGAATAACATACAATTTAATAAAACCATCTTTTAAGTGTGTTTCGTAATGAATTAGGGAAGTGTTTGTTCAACTGGCTTTGCATTCTAATTCAATTTCAATATAGAGTTAGGAAAAATAGATAAAATTTCAGTAGTACATTGGAGTTTGGTTTTCATTTTAACCAAGGCAATAATCACTTAAAGAGAGTGAAAAATATGGAGAATTAGTTTCCATGGGGTAATGCTCAACAGAATGGCAGGAGGCAGATGCTGGAGTGCCCCACAGGAATGGGACTGATGTCAGGGTGAGGTCAGGACATCTCACATAACCTGGACATCTCCTTACCACCACTGCTCTGTGCTTGTAACACTGTGCCAGTCACCTCTCAGCTGAGGCTCAAATGGTTTGCATTTAGTTCCACCAAGCCAATGCAATCACAGCGGATAAACAGGCTGCTTTGAAAGCCACAAATTAATTTTAATGCATTCAAAGTATTCAAATTAGTATCAGCTGGAGATCTGTCATTTAGACCTTTGAGGGCAGAAAACAGACCGTTCAATATATTTTTTCAAAGTGTGTTATTGTTTGTAGTGGTGTTGCTGTGTACTGATACAAGCAGCATAGATTTTGAAAACAGGACAGCTAAAAAAACTCTGCACAAATTGTGAGAAACACCAGTCTAACACCTTTCCTATCAAACAGCCACCCTCTTTACTGCAAGAGAAGACCCAGAGAGTATATGCAACACGAAACTGCAAGATCAAAACTTTGCACAATGTGGATGGATATTAATTTCAAAGTGAAACTGAAGTGACAGAACAGATACAGACATCCAGGATGGCTTCATCTTTGAGTGAGAACCTGTTCCTGAGGAATCCCTTCCAAAGAAGTTCCCTCCTGCTGATGCAGTACTTGTCCCAGCAGCAGGTACAGTCAGTCCTGCCACATGGTCATACTCATTTTAGGGCACTGAGCAAGGCAGACTCATTCTGCAAATGGCCAGGGAGGCAGAGCCACATAACAAGAATCTTCAGCTTGGTTTGAAATCAAGATCCCAGAGGTGGATATCAGTTTTTCAAGTTAGCATTTAGTGCCTCACAAAAACAAACTCAAGGCTTTAATCCTGGGACTCACAGTATCAATAGCTGAAAAACATTCCCAGGTGCTTTCATCTGCCTACTGGAAATGTGTGTGACACTTGCATTAAACTGGGGGCACCACCAGCTGAAATTGAACCTTGCAGAGAGATTTTCTGATGCCTTCCAGCACAAAGTCTTATTTCAACTTTCTACCAGCTCTCAACCTCCAGAACAGCCTACAGAGGGGTTCAAAGATATTACTGTAACTTTATACATAACAGACTAAGTTCAAGAAACAGAGGGTAAATGTTTTTATTAAACAATTTACATTATTTATCTAGATTATCATTGTTGTATATTTGTACTTACACAGATGCAGGTTTTGGTTATTTTTCCTTAAAAAAATCTCTTTTAATTGCAGATAACATTCACCACTACTAAGAAACCCATGAGGACACTGCAAACAAAAAACACATCCGAATATCTAGGCACCGCTTTAAAATTCTATTACTTTAAAAAACAACTTTGCTTGAAAAACTTAAGAGAGTCCATAAATGTTCACTGCCAGGGAAGAAATACATTTCACATCAACACCTAAATGTACACATCTGACATGGCTAAAGATTCTTTCTAATAGGAAAAAAAAAGAATTTTCCATTATTTGTCAGATTTTTTTCTGTTGAATCATTTTCTGCCTGTTTTTGCTAATACAGCTGAGTCCACTGTCTCTAAACAGCAATTATATTGTAATAATTGCTTTGGTTATTGGAATTGTCCCATGACAATTCCACAGACCATGACAGTAAAGCCTGTGGTTTAGGGTATCACCAAATCCCTAAGGAAAATGTCAAGCTGCACCCCAGCCATCCAGCTGAAAAATCTGTTACAAGAAACCTCCTTTCTGAATTATCTAAATAGTTGAACAACTTGTTAGTACAAAACCTAAGACATCTTCAAAACACTGTCAAATTAAAGAAACGTTTAGGGATTTATCAGCAAGGTGAAGTATTTCCATTGCTGTCCTCAGGGAAGGAGCAGATCACAGTCTGCAAAAGGTCCTGGCTGTATCAACCTAAATCAGCTGCTCCAGCTTCCAACATTTTTCATTTGAGCTCTTCAGGAGGTGTTGCATTAACCTGGCTGGAAAATTGCACACCAGATTCAGCAGAGCTCTGAGGCACACTCCTGATTTTACGTCAGTGGAACACAGAAATATGTTTATAAAAAATATGCTTACGTGTTTGGTTGAAACAAAACCTAAACCCTCTGGTTTCTTTCCCCAGACCTGTTGTTGCAGTTAGCTGAGGAGCAGCTTTATCTATGTTGTTCTCTTGGTGTCTCTTGGCCTGAGCTTCAAGAGATCATTTCTCAGGGAGAGAGAATTTCATTTTTGATTCTCCTGTTTATTTTTTATCCCAACTGAGAATACAAGGACAATATTGCTGCAGGTTGGTTTAGATGATGACAGCTCCACCAGAAACTGCAAAACACATTGAATCCCTTTTTAGGTAATCCACCAAGCAGACACAGAGTTGTAGATTTCTGTGCACTGTCTCGATATGATTGGGATTTTTTTTTTTAAGACAAATAAAGGCAGTTGTGTGTATTGAGCAATCCACAGCCCTTGAATGCTAGATCAAGGCTGCTGACATCAGATGGAGCAGGCCTGCTTTTGGTGGTCTGGCTTAGAACTGCTAAGAATTACCATGAGAGTTTTCATACCAGCTTATAATAAAATATTTATGCCACTTTAAATAAAACAAAACAAAACAAAAACCTCCTGAATCCTGCTTCAAATATTAGTGTATTTAACTGTTCAGCTAGTTCTTCGAGGGGTTATTTTCTCATTAATCCACTTTACATAGTTTGTCACTCTTGTGTATACTCCAGGTTTGTTGACTCTGCCACAGCCATCTCCCCAGCTGATAATTCCATAGAGGTAAGAGATGTCATTTTCCTCACAAGCCAGGGGTCCACCAGAATCTCCCTGCATCAAAAGTAAGCAAAGATTATCTAATTTGATAGAAAGCAGTCAGAAGATCAGTTAGGGAAAATCCTATAACAGGAGTGTTTGCACATGAGATTTAAACTACAAAAAAAAAAAAAAAAAAAAAAAAAAAAAAAAAAAAAAAAAAAAAAAAAAAAAAAAAAAAACCAAACAGGAGTTTACTGATGTTTCATTATAGAAAGTGTTTTTAGTCACATTCGAATATAATTGTGGATTTTTTAAATTACACATTAACAAAAGTATCAAAACATCGGATTTTGTTTAAAAATATGCAATTTTTAGATTCAGACACCTACTGAAAAGCATGGTTGATTTACATCATTTTCAAAGGAAGTGAACAAGCCTTTGGGGCTTGGCACTGTGTTGTAATATCAACACTGCATGGAGGGGTTACATGGGTGCATTTGGAGAGTTTCTCCATGCAGTTTATTGCAACTTTCAGAGAACATGAGAGTTTTCAAAGAAAGGTGTTACATACAGCCACACTTTGTGACTGTGGGGTACTGTGACTTTATGTGGCATATGGGGTTTTGCAAGTGTTTGAATTTGCTACCGAGTATTTACCTTGTCATTAAACCATAAACCAAAAAGAAGCCCAAACTACACTACAGCAAGGGTTAATTTAGAACATTTTTTTACGTATTTTAAACCTTGAAAACATTCAGGACAGGGGGTATTATTATTATTATTATTATTATTATTATTATTTTTACTCTTAGATTGACTTTCTAGAGAAATTAAAATGTTAGAAATTAAAAATGTGACTTAGTAAATGGTACTGGTGAAAGCAGCTATCACTCTAATTATTAGAGACCAAGGAGAAATATATATTTTTCTATCTCAAAAGAAAAATCTTTGAGACCAAAATACATAGGAAAATTGTGTTGCCTTTATACTGAAGATTTCTGGGATAAGTGAGGGACATCAGATGTAGTCTTGCTTGTTTGCATATTTTCTACAATTAGTCTAATTGATTGCAGTTTTGGCATCAGTGCATTGATTAAATGAAAAAAGTTACCAAGAAAATCTTTTAAAAATAATCAAGGAAAACACATTGTCTATTTGAAATTTCTTGGTCTTGGAATATTTTTTATACATAACAAATGGTTTACAGGTTAATATCCTAAGTGTACATTAAGAAAACCCAGAGGTCAGTTACATCTGTTGTTACATTACGAGGTCTACATTATTTCTCCTCAGACCCCCTAAAATCTGACAATAGGGAAAAACGAATTATTGATTCACTAATAATGATTTCATGTCATGAACACTGTTTTCCAGCAACATCTGTGACTCTAAATCGCTGCTTCTCAGACTTTGTAATTTTCTCCAGACCACTTGTCTTTGTGCAACTCCTTTCTCCTTCCCTCCACTTTCTTTTCTCCTTCTCATTCCCGATTTCTGTTTTTCCAGGGCAGGGACAGAATCAGCTGTAATGCTGTCTCTTGTATTTGCACTTCCTGGGAAAGGCAAGGTGAGCAGGGCAGGCAGGGTAGTTTCCATCTCTCTGGCTCCTGTGAGCCTTGCAGCCCCAGTCTCAGCCCTGGCCTTGAGCCACTGCTGGCTGCTGCCATTTCACTCTTGCCACCTTTCTTTGGGTGTGTTTATGACCTCGGTGGGGCTTCCAGCACACAGTACACATGATATTCTTTCCTGCACTTGCACTGCCAGCTATTAGCTATGTGTTCCCTTTTCACGAATTTATGTTAATAGAGCAAAACCCTCCTCCTTCAAAATGAGCTGTAGATTAAATCTGAACTTTTATGTAAGGAATAATCTGATCCTTCATTTTAAGAAGTCTCATCTATCACCACAACAATTCTGCATCCTTATTCAGAGCTGAGGTGTGACATAACTGAAAGTAGTAAGAGCATGAGGTCATTCCATGAAAGACTGAGGTTACATAACACAGTTTCCAACTGACTGACACTCTACACCATTCAGTCACATCCACTATAGAAACCTCAGCTCCTTCCTCCAAGCTTCACCACTGCTCCTCACCTCCTACCCAGGTGTCCTTATTTTCCCTCAGGCAAGAGGCAGCAGCTCTGGGATTTGTCCCCACACAGGTTCATGCTGGTTTTCCTGCCAGCACATCCCTGCCAGCTGGGCAGAAATCCATTGCCACCACCTGCAGGCTCAGCCAGGACTAGAGCAACACACCCTTCAGTGCACAACCACTGCCTTATGTGAAGGTAGGAGGAATATAATACCCTGGAGCCCTTCTGTAGAGTTTAACTGACACTGGACATGATAAAAAATTAAGGTGGAAGCAGTCACATAAGGTTCTTTTCTTTAGGAACACTATAAAATTAAAACTAAGAATTGTAACACTGCAACATTTATGACCAAAATACATTTCTATCACCTGCCTAGAGATGACCCAGCATTACCTGACAAGCATCAGATTTGCTATCAAAGTAGCCAGCACAGAACATATTTTCTGTGAGTTCTGTTCCATAAATTTCAGGACTTCTGCACTTCTCTTCTGGAATAAGTGGAACCAGTGTTTCTTGCAGGACATCTGAATAACCAGATATATCTTTAAGAAATTCCCAGAAAGGAAAAGAAAGTCATTTTTATAGAATGTCAAGAGCATAACAGGAAAACACAAAGCACAACACATGTAATGCATTTAACACATAATAGACACATTTAACACCTCTCAGTGATTTTCATGTTATGGACATCTTTAAAAGAAAATAATTTTAATAGTGATCACTTTCTGATCCTCCAGTCAGACTCCATAAAATAACAGTATTACAATGTCCAGCCATTAATGCATTTTGGCTTCTCTCATTTTTTAGATACTCAGCAACAGTACCCCAGCACTCCTGTCCTCACCTCTTTCCAGGTGTGATACTAAATCATCCATTTTTCAAAGGCTCCATTGCTTCTTTTTATCTTTAGACTACACATTTAGACTGGGATATTTGCTCATACTTTATCTGTCACCAAAATGTGGCAGCCAGCTCCTCAATCCTTCTCATCTACCTACATAGGTCTTTGCTATCTCATCATTGAAGCAGCATGGTCCAGCCTCATAACTCTGAAATTCCTCCTCTGAAAGGATGGGGTGATTTTTTCCACCTTTCTCAAGCTGGGTGTAAGCACCTCTTAGCCCAAAGTCTACCTGGCCTTCTCTTATCAATGTTTTCAAAGTTTCTTGATGGTGAAGTTAAAAATCTCTACCTGGAGAAATCAGGGGAAGGATTCACTTTACTAAAATTCCAGGAGTTGGCACTCTAACAAGCTACTTTCTCCCCTCCCAGTCCACTGAGATCTAGCTAGCTCATAGCTCGTTCCATCCTGAAATTGGTGCAAACATTTGGTCAAACCACACTCCAAATTCCAAGGCCTATAAAGGAAGTTCAGGATGACTTTCTCAGATGCAAATGTTGTAAATTCCAATGGTAGGTAAAAAGAGAATCCTACCAGAAGTCCCTTGCAAAACACTTTACCAAACTCTCAGTTTTATAGCGTATACCTGAACGTTATGTTTTTATTATCATAATTTTTTCCTACAAACACCAGCTCTCATTTTACTCACTCTCATGCTTGTGTCCCCATCCAGAAATCTGACATTTCAACTGGTCAGGGAAAACAGTGTTACTTTCTGGCAGGCAGATGGGCTGAACAAACTGGGACTTGACAGCACAACGTTGGCCGTTCTTCTTCAGCTTAATCAAAGCTGCAGAACAGAAAATGCAGGAGGAAGAAAGTGACTGTTCCCTTTCTTTAATGGGATTGGCAGTAATGGGTCTCAGATACAAATTTAATTATCCCCTAAGCCTCTCTTAATTAAGATATTTCAATCAAAGACAGACAGACTCATCTCAACAGCACCTGATTTCACAGAAAATTGAAGGCTGAAACATTCAGCTACACCCCTTGTGGGAATATTTATTTTATGCTATGCTCACTGAGCAGATTTTGCTTCACTGCCTCTGTAGAGAAGGGGGAAGATAGAAAATACATGTGTCTCCTCCCACCTTATAGTTAAATAACAGTGACATATCCCCAACTTTCAGCTGAAATTAGTGGGATGTGCAAATACTCATTGCTTCTGAAAGCCTGGCCACTGGCCTAATTCCAATTCCATTTAAAAAATTAATTACTCCAAGAACTGGTGTATTTCGTGTCCTGTTATCACTAAGTTCAGCAAAATTCAAGATCTTTAAAATTAAGGAATAAAACCTCAGGACATTTCAAAACCAAGCTTCATGAAGCTACAAAATATTACATAACCTACACAATCTTTACTTACCAGTCATGGAACTTAAAACAGTGTAAGCACATAGCTGTGCAGCATCATGAGATTGATACTGAAAGAGTTCAAAAATTGGTTCCCCTGTAGAAAATCTCTTTCTTTTGGCTGTAAAGCAGCAAAGGGGGGCTTTGTTCTGGGTGGAACAAGGGCAGCATGTTGGTTTGGCCACACCACTCAAAGAGAACAGAGCTGAGGTTATGTGGACACACCTATTAAACCTTCTCATCAGGCATTTTGGAAGCTCAAAGCTTTGTGAGCACAGCTGTGTGGAAATCAAGCAACCTCGCTGGATAGTCCTATTTCCCTACCAGCTACAGTTTTTGGCCTTAGTGGAACATAGAAGCAGTATCTCACAGCCTGAGAAGCCCACACAAACCTTGCTCCCACACTCAGCAGCTTGCTCTTCCTCACCTTGCTCCTCTTCCCCACTAATTCTGCCTGCTTCTGAATCCCTCAAATTGCCTTGCAAACATACATGTGATGGTTTCTTTAGAAAAGTATTTTCAGCAGGACATAACTCTTCTGTTGCATCAGTAGAAATCACTGATTGGACAGAACAAGCACCTGCCTCTTCCCCCCATGACACAGTTTCTGCTTTCTCATTTATTTTTGCAATTGGGCTTGTCTTAGGCACTGAATGTTCAGCTCTCCCTAGATTTGGTCATAGCACATAGCATGCCTACCTAATTTCAGAGTAATTAAAAAGCTATGAGATCTCAAAGCATCATGGGTGGTTTTTACCAGGATATTTCAGAGCAGAGTAATGCCTCAAATCCAGTTTGTCTCCTTGTATGCTGTGACAGAGCTCCCACCAACACAGAACTTGTATGCTTTTTGCTATGGAGTAGAAAATACTCACCATCTGTGAGCAAAAAAAAAAAGCCAGTATGTGCCTGACCTAAAATATTCCCAATGTCAGGCTATTAAATAGTCTCACAAAGTGCTCACACAGCTTGATGCCCTGGGGTGACGTGACAACTTTCACAAGAGCAGATCAGAAAATAAGAAGTAAGTTGCTGCTCCATTGTCATTCTGACTAATATTATAAGGTCAATCAGAAGGGCATTTATCTTCTGACTGATAAGACAGCTGATTTTTAAATCCATCTCAGTGTAGAAAATGATTCTTAGTACCACAGGGTTTTCAGAGCAGATGGGGTTATTACATTCATCTAGTCAGATCCTTTATACAATACAGACAATAGAATTTTACCAAGTAATTCCTGCATCAAGCCTCCAGCTTCTGGTTCAGTTGAAAAAATGCCTAATCTCACAAAGACTTGAAGTGATGATGAATCTGCCACATATCTAGGTAAATTGTTCCAAAGCCTAATTATCATAATTATTTAAAATTTGCAATTTGTTTTTCTGCTGAATTTGTCTAGCCTTCAGATGCCATTATAACTCTGGTAGAACTAAGAACCCTCTGCATTCAAAAGCCTCTCCTAGTATCTATGATTTTTCCACTCTAAAGGCAGTTTCTAACAGACCATCTAAACTTGAAACTCAGTCGACTAAATAGAAAATAAAACTGTCTGAAGAAAAATACTCACCAATATCATGTTCAGTAGGATTGAACACAGAATACTGAGGATGCAAGATGTATTTCTCTATTTCAAATGTCTGTGTTACATCAGTCGTTTTATTAAATATTTGTTGACCCAGAACTACTCGAATGGTGGATTTTAGTGGACTGTAATGCAAAAGAGAGACAAGCAGTTCTGTGATTAGCAGGACAAATGCAGCTGATTTTCCAGTGGCTCGGTATCCTATGAACCATTATAACCTGAGCCTCCCACCATGTCCATTGTTTACCCTCTCATAATGCCTTTACCTATTTCCCAGACATCCTGCCTACAGAGGGCAAGGAAAAAGATGCTACAGTGAGACCCAGGCTCTGTGGGTCCTGATTAGCCTAATTAAAGGCTGCTGCTTCTTGAAAGAAGGAAAAGGCCAGCACAGGCACTGCTGCCAGCTGCTGTTTGGCTAACAAACATCTTTGTGGAGTGTAAACACCTCTAGAAACTTAACTGAGTCAACTTAAACTTGACTTTGCCAATGACTATCAAAACTGCTCAGAAAGAAATGAGGGATCAAAAGATGAGTCAGTGGTGGATATCTCATTTCTCCAGGAAAACAGCCTCCTGAAAAAAATTACAGGCACAGGCCAAGATTTAAAGGTGCTGGCACATTGACAATTCAGGAAGATCTGGGAAGCTTCCACCTAAAAGATATCACCAGTTCTGAGATTTGCTTATCTATGTTAAATATGTTTTCCAGAATCAAAAGCAACCTGGTGAAGTCCCAAAAGCACATGGATTTAATGGGAAATTTCACAGCCAGAGGAGAGCACATTATTTGCAATTCACACCATCTTTTCCAACTATCAGTTTTTCACTTTAAGAAGACCACAGTCCTCTGCTATCCAGTGTCCTAGGAAAGCAAACTAATATGCATGACTACAGCAACTGGGAAGTAAGGGACATTTGGGAATAATCAGGAAGAGTTTAGGAAAGGCAATGTATTCTCTAGCTTTGAAAGCAAGAGAATTCACATTTCACTCATGTTCTAAAACCAATTCAATCTGCATAAGTCTACAATTAATTCAGTTAGCAAGTTTCTTCAACATTGGAGCACTCTTATGTTTTGTTACCCAGTGCAGGAGAAGAAAATATCTGCTGTCACACATCATGCACAGATGCAGAGGGGTTTGCATCATTGCAGTTTCCCTGGTTGCATTTCTGTGCCCACCAGGTACGAAAGCACCACAGAAACTCCCCCATTGCTGAGTGCACAGCAATGACCAGCAGCCTTGGAATCAGAGAAAAGAGATTCTGGGCAATTGCAATGCAGAGAGACAGCAGCAATCCTGCTACAAGAACTGTGCTTAAAGTTAACAAAGTAAAGGGCAAAGTGTATTCTGTATTACAGAGATACAAGAAGAAAATAAAATGTTCTTCAATCAATATGTAAGTCCATGATTTTCTCAGTATTTTTTCAGTAGTAAATCAACCTCCTTGAAAATCAAATTTTGGGCCTGTAAAACAGTGGAAGTTCACTTTCTGGAACAGTATTTAGAATAATTTTAGAAGCACTGAATGGTTCTACTAGGGCTTACAGATGGTTCATTCAGGAAAAGAAAAAAAAAGGGAGAAAAAAAGGGGTTACAGAAAAGAAAAAGAGTAAAATTGAGCTGCACAGGTATCTATTGTCGCCTAGTGGAAAACAGTTGGAATTGTGACTACCAGAGGTACTAAACAAACAGAAGTGCACAAATTACAATGCAGTAATTATGGAAAATCTGTACGTACCAAACGACCAGCTGGAAGTGGGTGGAAATGTCCTGAACAGCTGCCAAAGTTAGTAGCTATTTCACAACATTTGAAAAACAAATGCATTGTGGCTTGAGCTCCAAATGCTTCAGTACAGCATTCACAGTGGTATTATTAGCTCTACAAGCTATCAGTGTCTATATTCTGGCAAAAGGTTTTCTGTTTCTCTTGGCTTCTTTACTATGCAAAGGAACAATGGGCATCAAATGATGTAATATTTTTCCCTTTAATGTGATCAAACTGAAATCAGGGAAAGTGTTGAACGTTTGTAGAAAATTGAGTATTTAGAATAAAGTAAGAGCATCCTATAATCAATATTTTCTCCAGTGTCCCACAGGAGAAAACAAAAAATCTCTCAAGAAATCAGCTTCAGAAGTTTGACAGTTTAGTTCTTCCATGTGGCTTTTTGTAAAGCTCAGCCCACTCTGTTTGTGTCAACCAACGGTAATTTATCGTCTCCAATAAATCATTGCTTGGCTGTCTCAGCCTTTCTGAACAAAACACAGCAGTGAGCATAGTCATCTCTGTTATATCTCAAAACAGGCATAAACATTCAGAAAGGTAACCAAGAAGAAGAGAAATACTTCTGTTCCCCTGCAGGTTCTTGCACATGCGATGCCCCATTCTGTGTGATGCTTCACCCTGCCTCATTCCTTTAGTCAGGGTGTTTAGATCCTTTGAGACTCCTTAAGGAACAAGATAAGGGTTTATGAGATTATAGTAGTCCCAGCCACTT
Source organism: Peucedramus taeniatus (assembly GCA_013400575.1). Taxonomy (NCBI): domain Eukaryota; kingdom Metazoa; phylum Chordata; class Aves; order Passeriformes; family Fringillidae; genus Peucedramus; species Peucedramus taeniatus. Next base: position 56,060 of record WBNO01014049.1, read on the forward strand.
TTTAGATTATGAAGAGTATTCAAATTGCCAGAAATTCCTTTTTACACATTGGTCTTTTATAATCTCATTTCTTTCTTGTTTCAGTTCAGGTTTGTTATGAGGACCCACTGTCACACTAAGGGGTGAGTTTACCTGTTTGCAAAGCAGTGTGCTGCTGACACAACCCAGCAGGTCTGAACCAGGCTTCCACCACAGAAACTCTCTCCAATATATATAGCTGCTGTCCAGGGGTGAGATCCAGGCAGAGATGAAGATCCCCCAACAATCCTAGGTCTCACAAAATTTCTTTTTTTATGTCTTCTTCCACACGGTCTTTTGGTGCTTGCAAAACTATCTACTTTATCTGGAACTGGTGGCCTCCTTTCCCTGCTTGCTGAGATAAAAAGGGATATGGCATCAGACTACCAGAATCTTTATGTTTAGGAATTAAAAACCATGTCTCATACATCTTCAGGATGTAGACCTCTCATTGCTCACAGAAGCCCACTCCCTTTTCTGGGCCTGTAATTCCCAGGGTGATGACAATTTTTACCAAAGCATCAGTCATTTCTGGCACCTTGCATGTTCTAGCAGAAAATCTGAAGATATTAGGATGGTTGTGACCAAAACAGTAGTATGGCACTGCTGCTATTTCAGGACAAGAATCACAGACTTTATCACAACTCCAAAAATGCAAAAGAAGCCTGTTTTTTACTGGAAACAGTAAAATATTCAACATTTCTGGGAACAGTAGAACATTCAAAATTACACTGTGAAACCTTGTAGTGGTATCAATAAATCTTCATTCATTCATAACATGGATTTTAAGAAAGCCTTTACATACCACAAGTGGGAATGTCACAATATGCCCAAGACAAACTGTTGTCCTTCATGATGTAACACCAGGGCTTATCATCATCATCTGGATTTCTGGTTAATTCAGGGGAAGAGGGAATTACAAGCATTAACCACAGTGTTGTTCAAAGCTTCCCAAAGGTTTTCTACTCTTTCCTCTTGCATCATGCAGAGCACTGACAGGACTCTCAGATTTTGAGCCATCTGACAAAATGCTGACAAAGTGCTCACCTACAGGGGTGAGCAGCCTTTCAATATAATTCTTCATCTTAAAACTAACCAAGACTAAGGTTTGCTAGGACCTGAAATACAGACATGACTGAACACCTGTAAAACTTGCCTACAAGTATTTGGATGCATAAGCACGTTCACAATGTTTAACTACAGCCCACACTGAAGTGCTTTCACAGGTATCAGCTCAGCTATTTTCAGAACTAAATCCCATGGGAGAGATTCCTGGTTAAGGTTATTTTTTAGGCGAGGAGATTCCAACACAGGTAGAATCATAGAAAATCCATAACAAGAATAGCTAGTAAAAATGAATTTGCAAATCTCAGGTTCACATTCCCTGGAGAGTCTGAGGAAATGAAAGACTATTTCAAGAAAATATTGTATTCCTCAAAAAGGCTGGGAAAAAAAAAAAAAAAGAGTAATGGAAACTGTTTTGCCCTTTTTTACCTTGGTGTTAAACAGATTTTGATTTGATTCCATTAGGGTTTCTCTGTGGTACAGCCTGTCTTTATCAGTGCATGATAACTAACCAGAAATCTGCCCAGTTTACACCTCCAAGAATATAGGGAGACTTTATTAGACCAAGAAGAATAGAGAAGGCAGTTCAGAGCTCCAGATAAGAAGTAATTCTAATTTCAGTTGGATTTATCACAAGCACTATCTGTTATTATAAGGTTCTTCGATTATTTTTTTCTTTTTCAATCTGATTGCTCTTCTGAAAAAGATTAGAGCACTTTCAAATTCTCAGAACTGAAGAAGCAACACAGGTTGAGTCATCTTCCGCCAACAATGTTTCTAAATTAGACTATTTGAAGAAGAAGAAGATATCTGCAGGATTATATAGTACAGCAGAGATATCCCCAGAAATTGTAACAAGCTGACAAAAAAGTGAAAAGCTTTTTTTCTCAGCTCTACAGAACATGAACACATCAGCTCCTACACCATTTTGTTCTCTGCATTTCAAATCTGTAAGTGAATATTGGGCATAAATGATGTAAATCAAAGGGCTCAGGTTTCATCAAAGCACAAAATATGTGCCAGATAAATTGCCACACTGTGCTGGGACACCATAAATCAAATACTGAAGTGTTTGCATGAGGAGCAAGCCCTGGAAATCAAGGTGGAAGGGTTTAAAGAACAGGGTAGGAATTGTTTATTGTTAGTTTGTGTTAGATAGAGAAGGGCTACTTTCAGCATGCATGCATGCTTTTTATCACCAAACAAATTAGGAAGTGCAGTACATTCTGATTTTCCTGAAGTACTGGTCTAAGTTTCATTAAAAAAAAACAAACCACACACACACAAAAATAAGCAATCAAGCAAGCAAACAAACAAACAAAAGGCATCAACCAGTAACTTATGGAGAATCATCTACAGTTTGGCAGCTCTAGCATTTGCTCATCTCCAGGATGAGAAATGTTCTCGCTAAATAAAAACATTTCCTTTATTTTTGGATATTCATTGAACTCATGGATACCTCAGAAACAGGGGGAACATAAGGTGACTGAGGAGAAGGCACAAACCTACATAGCACAAGCTATTTTCATTATAGCTTAACAGAAAACTTCAGCAGAAATGTAGTTTATCACTGTGTGGTGCAATCAAAATTGTAACACTGGGAAATCTTCTTTGGCAATAGTTTTCCTTTGTAAGAAATCAAAAAAATAAATTTGACATCCCATTTCAACCTTATTTAAATATAGTGCTTTGATTTTTCATTTTCAAGTAACTTTTCTCGAAAATATTTCTTTATGGTATGTCCGTCACAAGCAAAGAATAAAAATTAAATTTAGCCATTTCAATTTAGCTACTGCATTGATTTCTCCTTTTGGATAAGCATTTATGAACAATGTCAAAAGTTTTGTATTATGGTGTCATTTGGGAAAAAACTCATTACTCAGGGGAAATGAAAAGGACCCGGAATTTCCAACATTACTTTGTATCTGAGCTTCTCTCAGCAGACCCAACTATTGACTGAGCCTATCTACCAGATCTTGTCTTCTGTACAATCCCTCTTGTCAGGCTGACTGATTACTAAAGTCAGTCTAGCTTTCCTCAGACAGGGATAACCCCTGCTTTGAGATCCCTGCTCCTTCTTATTTCCACAACACATCCATCTCTTGATGTACAAATGCAGGACAAGCAAGAACTTTCCTCACCTGCAGTAAGGGAACGGCCCCAGGCCAAGCTGCACTGCTCTCTCAATGCTGTCAACATGAAGCTCTTGGTAAAGCAGGTCTGAATTCCAAGGCAAGCAGCTGTGTCCAGAAATGGTTGTCTTGGCTGTCCCTCTGTAATCTGTGCCATTGCCAATGTAGCACCTTTGGCTAGGGACTGGCAGAGGAAGAGATTGGTCAGGAATCAATGCTAACTGTATGTTAAATATTCACTTCACATCTGAGGTTTGAAATGAGACCCAGAGCCCAGCTCTGTAGTGCCTTTCACCTTGCACAGGACCTGAATGCACCAAACAAGAGTTTTTTGAATAAAGAAAAAAAGGAACCCAAGAAGTTAAAACCTCTGCTTACAATTAGTATTAAGTTAACCTCATTTTACACAGGAGCAAGAAACTAATCAAGAGACTGAATGGCAGAAAATTAGACCTGAAATTTGTACTGTGTATGGAAGATTTCAGTCAGCAATCTGCAGCAAAGTCAGCAATATGGCTGGGATTCCTCTGGTCTAATTTTAGACAAAACTGAGCTCATCTCTGGAGGCTCC
>WBNO01014053.1:1298-32172 GCA_013400575.1 Peucedramus taeniatus
CTTGTTAATATTTTTTATTTATTTCATGGCTGTGTAAATACGTCATGATCTCACTGAAGACAATGCAATTATTCTCTCTGTTGATGTAATGAAAGCAGAGCGTGACCCAAAAAGCATGCACGTGACTTAAAAAGCTTTGGAAATTCAACTCATAAATAAGTTACAGCAAACCAAACTGTCATTCCCTTCCCCAGTAAAAAATTCATGTTTGGCTTTCATGGAATTCCTCCCAGACTAAGGTAAGAGAGGCTGTTCAGCTGATTTCCCTCTCAATAATACATTCTGAGGGCCTTACACTCTCAGTCCTCAAGGGAAAAGAGTTGCTTGCATGGTGTATTTACTTAAATCAGGATTGTCTTCCGAAGGATTGGTGAATATAAAAGCACATTGAATTCCCTTTTAGTATTCCATGGTTTCATCTGATTACATTGAAGACAATACTGAAGACTGCACAGTTTTCTTTAAAACTAACATTAAGTGGAATAAATTAATATATATATATTATGTATGCATTAATGAAGATGTACATTAAAAAGCAACAGGGGAAATAGAGTTCTATCCAAAGGAAAGCATTTGTGTGTTTATGTGTATGGAGACCTCGCATCCTTCTAAGAATGCTAAGTTTAAACATTTTTTACTATTTTAAACTTGTTCCTTTAAATTTTATATTAGCTGTCATTTCTTTCATACCAAAATAACCAAACCCTAAAATTATTTTATACTTCTTAACCAACAGAATTATACAGAAAATTCCATCCCACTGAGATGTTGCTGTTTGGCTGGGCTCTGTGAAGAACAGTCATTGAGGGATTGTGCAGATCCATGCTAGTGAAACAGGGAATTTACTGGAATTCTCACTGGTAAAATTAGCACATAGGAGTGCCTGTGACAGTGATCTGTCATTACCAATCAATCACACAAAAGCCTCACATCCCAAGGAACAGACATCTATCCTGTGATCAAAGGGACGTGAAGATTTAGAAACAAATGGAAGGAAAGCCATGTAACAAAGGTAGAATTTACCACCATTAATGACATGAAAATCACCTGACTGACACTGGTTTCATTAAATGAAGTCTTAATAGATTCCAAAAGAGTGAGTGAGGATGGAGGACACAGGATTATGTGGTGTCAGAGAGTCTAGAAGCTGAAAGAGCTACAAGGCAGGAACTCTTAGGTACCACATATTAACTGAGGCTAGTAGAGGTGATTGGTTTAGTTTTGTTCTTACATCTAAAACATCTGGAATTTCATTTATTGAGGAATGTGAAAGGGGAGTTAAGAAAACTTGTATGTGAGTGAAAACTCACCTGCAGAGAACATTGCCAGGTTTGTGTCACCTGTTTCTCTTGTTTGAATTTTTGCCTTCACAGCAGACAGAGGTTTCATCTGTTTACTCAGGGCAGTTAAAGAGGCTACAAAAATGTTGAATCTGCCTGACAAGTGCATCATGATGTGCTAGTTCCTCCCACGAGATGGAGCAGCAGAGCCTCATCTCTTGGCACTGCACCTTCACCCAAAGAAAATCCCCTTTCCTGCAGGTGCAGGGGTTGACATTCACCTTGCATAGGTAGTCCACTGTGACATGTATCTGACACCTAATCAACTGAACTAAAATTGCACACTTTGAATGTCTCCAAACTGCTGAATCTTTTATATAGGTTAATAAATTTGGACAGGTGCTAAGAATGATACAATCTACCAGCAGACTTGTTCTCATGAACAGAAAAACCCTCATGACTCTGGACACAAAATGAGCATGAAATGCTCTTAAGGAATTGGAAGCAATGAAATCAGCAAGGTCGGTGCCAGAGGAAGGAAGGGAAATGAGACACAAGATAGACTGATTGGTTCCCTACCTCACAGCTTCAGTATTTAGATAAACTTTGATTAAGCTCCAGTTCAGGTCTGATAAAACATCTCTGAAGTGGACAAAGATCAGACTTCAGACCAGCTGCTGGAAAGCAGAGGAATGCTTGAGGCATAGGGAACATAAAACCCCTTAAGCATCTTACAATCCAAATCTCTGGTGGGCAGGAGCTCTCTGGTGTTCTTTTTACACTGCCTCACTCAGGAAAAAAATGTATGGATGTAACTGTAACTGTGTACTGATGGCATAAAGAGACCTATCAAAGTGCCTCAACCAATTCAGCTCTTCCTGAGTGAAAGAAGAGCAAAAGAGATTCCATCTAAAACCGTTTTCCCTAGAGCCAGCTACAAATTCCACATGATATTCATCTGTTGGATGTCTAAGTGTATTGTGCCAACATATTTTTTCAGCATCTATGCTGATGTTATTTGCAGAAGTGAATCTCAATCAAGTTACAGTCTCAATTAGGAAAACAAAGGAAACAAGAACAAATAGGAAGGACAGGCTTTCAGAAAAGAGGAAAGTGTAAGTTAAAACAATTAACTCTTTTAATTAAAGTTTGGATTAAAAAAAGGTTAGCATGATCTCTATTTTGGAGTGACATTTCCTGTTCTATTATACCCCCTTGTTACAGTTTGTTTTCTTTTCAAAGTAAATGAACAGGTCCTTATTTCTCAGATCTTTAAAATTTTGTTTGGTTTGACATATTTAGTAAAAGGAAAATAATACCTTAAAATCACTCAAAATAATTGGTAGTATGACTGGAGGGAGAGTGAAGTGCCACCATGTCTCACCTCTGTCAAGAACCAGCTCAGGAATGACATAAATGTGCTCTGTTCAGTGTTTTGTATCAGCTCTCTTGGTTAAGATACACAGATACAGACATGAAGTCCATTTTAAGGTATATTCCATGCAAAAATACAAAAACAAATCCCCAAAGAACAAGACAGTCCCTCACATGTATCATTTCCACCTTTGCTGTTTTGTAAGGCTATTATCTACATTGGTTCTTGTGAGAAAATAATTATAAATTCACTTTTCGTTAATCTGGTTGAATTAAGTGTGAATTTAATGGCTGTATAACAATAAAGCATTCATTCCTCATGCATAGATGTGAAAATCTCTGAATTTGGTCACTGAGATTCTTGAAAGCATGTGCCATCTTCCAGCTCATCCTTCAAATTATCTAAGGAGCAATGGACTGCATTCTCTTCCCACTAACCTTTGCAGCTGCCTGGACCAGATGTGGATCTATCCTTACAAACTCAAGACAAAAGTATCTTTCAGTGACTGATGATGGCTGGGAGAAGTGTCTGACATGAAATGAGACTTTAGACTTCATAGGTAATTGTTTCTTCCTCCTTCTCACTTTTGGGAAGTTTTTTATTTGGCTGGGGTTTTTTAATCTGATCACTACCATGGTATCCAAGGGATGCCTGGGACTGCATTGTGAGTTAGAAAAGAAAGTATGCTACAGGAAAAAATTGTGTTTATTTCAAGTTTGTCCTGATTTGGTGGATTTTCACCCACTATTAGGTACTATTTTGTAAAAACACTGCAATAACTGACCAGTCCTTTTACCTAACAGAAATTAAAGTCACTGTGCGGGAGTCTAATTTTAATGTATGTCCTGGGAGTGAAAGTCCACCAAGAAAGCTACAGTTAATTTAGCAGACCTCATAATATACACTCATTTCTTAGCCAGGGGACTTGACTTTAAAATGTCTGAAGGTCAAGCATACAGAGACTGCTACAGAATCCTTCAAAAACGTGAGCCACATCACACATCTGCCACTCCTCGCTTAGAACAATTCAGCACAGTTAGAAGCCTCCCTCTAAAAAGAAGCTGAAGATAAAGTAAACACAGCAAATGAATTACCCTTCTCCCTCTGGAGAGGTCACCTTCGAGGTTCACTGCTGATGCAAGATGGTGAAGCTTGCACCAGTGCCCACCTGCCAGGGATTAAACAGAGAGCTACAGTCTCCAGTGCAATCAGTGCCTAGTCTTTAATGGGCTCTAAATTCAGCACCGGAAGCTCTGACAAGCCCATAATCCATTCATTAATGTGTGTTAATATGTGCCCTGTGGAGCTGTCCTAACTTAAAAACAAAAGGCAAGGCATTCACATGTGTTATTTGGAATAGGATGGAACAGGGAACCCTTAGCGCCATGGAGAGAGGAACGATTGCAAAAGGGTTTTATTGCACGTCTCCCAGCAGGATGTTTAGAAAATAAAGATCCAACACATGCTGCAGCAATAAAGCAATTCCTCCTTGGCCAGATCCAGACAGTGCTATGCAATTGTTCCCTTGACTTATTTCAAATGAATAAACATGTTTTCTTGTGTGCATCAAGCAGGTGTGCACAGGTTCAAAGCTGTGATCCTCTGTACGTCTGCTTTGGGGAGAGCCAAGACATGAAGAAGGTCAACAGTCAGAAAGTGAAATGCTAAGACCCTGTCTTCCTTCAGCCTTATGAGTCATGAAAATTGACCTAGCACTGTTCAAATTTGCAGGTGTCTCATTCCAAAAAAATGTTGAAGACACATAACTCTTCCCCAAAATGTGTGGTCCCTACTTATTGCTGGCAGTTTGGTCTTGTTTCTGATACAGACCATGGATCAGAAACACAGTTGAATGCTAATTAAAATCATCAAAATTTTGAGGACCTTGAAAGAACCAGCATAGGTATAGACATAGGGGCAAATAAAATTTAATAATATAACAGCCAAACAACAGTAACCAGCTGAAATCCATCTCACTCGTCTCTAGACTTTAGAAATTTATACATATATTACTATGCTCTAATATTGTTATGGTTTGATTATGGTTTAATTAAATTTAATATTTACTTGCATAAAAATATTTTAAAATAACATTTACTTTAAATAATTAGTTTAAATTATAAAAATTTGCATAAACATAAACACTCTTGCTCTTTGTCCATATAATGGGGACAGCTTTCCTTACATTTTTTAAAGAAAGCCTACTGAATTTGTTAAAATTAGATTCTCTACAGATTATGAAAGAGAAAGTTCAATAAGAACTTCTACTGAGCACTAATGAATTTCACAACATATGGATCCTTTCTATCATCTTTTGCCAGTTTCAATACTGTCTTCCAAAATAAAACGTCACTTGCCATGGCATTTTCTCTACACTTTAATAAAATTATTCAGCAAACAATATTGAGATAAATACATTAGGAGATCCTTGGAAACACTGTGGAATTCTTCTTATGGACAACAGTATGAAAGGAATGGTGCCAACTGAAAATGTCATTATTGTTTTAGCTTCTTATAACTAAATTTTATATTATTCCAGGCTTTACCCTCCTACTTTGTAGAGATAAAACTTAGGCACTGTCTACAAAATTTCATTAAAAAACTTCTGAAAGCCTAAAAAATCATGTTGGTGGTGGTCCATAATATTTAGGGTCTGTTTAGCTCAGAGGCCACAATGGTTTCATAGCTATTTTCTCTCTGACTGGTCTGGTTGCAGCAATTTCTTGGGTCCAAAAATGTCATCAAAATGAAATAAAACGTTGACTGTGATTCTGAAGAAGATGTAAACTAGGAATTACTACATAAAACACTTCCAGGAGACTATTCAGGAAATAACCAAATGGAAGTGTAGTTTGCCTCTCTCTCAACACCAACTACAAAGGGAATGTGGAATAATTCTAAGTTTTCATGGATGTTCCTAGCTTCATGCAGAATGCTTTTTGGAGGAAACACCTTGGAGATGCTTCTGCAATGACAGAGAGGAATCTGCTTTATTTTCAATATGTTCATCTTAACATCTTGTACTAAGGAGCATTAAATTCATCATTTACTTTTCCACCTAAAGCAAATAGCAGATTACTCTAGTATTGCATTTTAGATTGTAGCCCATAACTGAACCTTTAAAATTTCAATCCTTGCTTTGCTTCCCCTCTTTTTGATGCCTCTGAATCAAATTAACTGGAAAGAGTAGCTGTGATGTAGACATCTTTCCAGCACCTACTGTGGTGAAGACAGATGCAAAGAGACCATTCATATTCCTTGCAATACTGTGATTTTTGACTGGCTCTCTCTACTCTGAAGGACCAACAGACCCACTGGCTGCCTCTGCAATACCTCTGATCTGTCAGGATAATTTAAAGGATTTCTTTGTCTTTATGTCTTCAGTTTTTTTCTTAAGCTTCTTCTAGGTCTTATTTTTCAAACCTTACATTCCTTTATGCTAACTCCATTTCTCCTGTCTTTTTAGGATTTAAACTGGGATATGTAACATCTTATTCTTGCACACATAATTTATCTATTTTACCCCTTTATGTTTCCTTCCAATGCACTTCAATATAATTTTATAGAAATATAGGGATACTATATTTCCTGAATAAATTCCATGATGATTTTCTGGATTTTATTTTCCTGAATTTCTCCTTAAATTAATATTTCAAAATATACACTTTTTGAATGTTGGTATCATAAACTTGATTCATCATTTCATGCCACTACAGCACAAATCAAATTTTCAGTATTTACAACAAACCAAGCCATCTTACAGTATATATTAAACAAAACTCTGTATCTTGTGCCAGATTTAAGTCCAGTTTAGTTTTCTCCTTACATTCAGAGTCCAATGATCAATCAAAACCACGGCTGATCATTCTACTCATGTTCTGCTCTTACTTTGTAATTAATCGAAACATGCCTCATGCTCATGAGGAATAAATTTGGAATATAAAGAAGACTCAACTTCAGATAAATTATGGTGTGTAAGAATCTAAGATTTACCTCTCCTGCTACCAAAAGAACAAGAAGTGAGATAATGTCTAGGGCAGCTATGACCCAAGTTATTTAAGGCTTTGATGACCAAGTCAATACCCAAAATTAAATCCTTGTAGGAACACTCACAACAGGTGTTGTGTCACAGATTGGATACTGTAGATGTTCTATTGTTCACCAAAAAAAGACCAAAATTTAAGGCAACCTGCAGCTTTGTTTTTCCAAAGAACAGTTTATAAATCTATTTTAAGGGTAAGGTGAAAACTCCAAGAATGAATCAAGTGTAAACATAGTTGAAGAATCTAGTGGTCTAAAACATCTCTCTTCCATTTTTAAAGGTAACATATACACCTGAGCCCCCTTGTGCAGCTGTATCCTCTGTGTCACCACTGCTGGGGGACCATGGAGGGCCTCTTTGCGCAGTGCAGAAATGGATGTACAGTGTAAAATATAAGAAATGGCATTTAATTACTCTACAGTCAGTATTTACATCTGCATAAAATGTGTACAAAAGCCCCACCAACTTAACTCAGTAACTACTTTGCTCTGCCTGCAATGCATAGAAATGTTCCGTGTCTAATGACAGATCCATAATTATTAAGGTTTACTGGAAAATATTTAGGTTTAATTTACCAAGCATGGTATTAGTTAAAATTAATCAATTTAATCCTGCCCAAGTGTTTCTCACCAAAATTACACTCTAATGCCAAGTCTCCTCAGAATAAACTGTCTTGATAATAAGGCTGCCTTTCAGTGGTCTGGGAGGATATATTTGGTGCTATAAATATTTATATATAAACGTGATTTATCTCCCTGACATTCTTTGAAGTTGTTTGCCTTCTCTAAGTATCAATACATCAAGGGAAGAAAGTGGCTGAATGTCATTTCAGAAAGCAAACTGTTAAAGGATGACCCTTTTTAATACTAACCATAGAATTATTTTGGTCTCTTCCAAGCACTGTGCCATAAAAAGTCAATCAAATAAAAAGACTTAGTCAGCTCTTAGACATGAAAAGCACTGTATTTCCTTTTGTGGCATAGCTTCCAGAAAGACTCTGTTTACAACGGAAGGTGGCACAATAATAGAGACTGTTATAAAAATACGAATAAATAATAATGATAATGATAATAATAATAAAAATCCTTTTCTCCTCATAAGGAAAATATATGCCAAACTGCATTACTTATCTATCATCAAGAAATAATTCTTTCCTGGAGTAATGAACAGATTCAAGAATTCTGTGGAAAGGAACGGGATATTTCACTGAAATCTGAATAATTATTTTTGTGAGGCACATCAACTACTTAAAATTATTCAATTTGTTTGTGATGCAGTCTGAAATCTGCAATCAAGCAGGTGAACAGAGAAGGAAAACTCCTTCGGCGGCCCACAGTTACTTTTCATTTCTGTTCTAGTGAATTCACCTTAACCATTTGGAGGAAAGTTGGTCTCACAGCCCAGGTAATTTTCCAATATTGATGCCAATTAGTGCTAATTGTGAAAGGTATTTTTAATGATATAGACCTCTGTCCATTAAGAAATATAATAAGACCACTAAAACAGTGTACTGCTCAGTGCACATATGGGAACAATTTTCAGTCACTAATGACTGAACCAGAGTACTGGCTGAAGGTGAAAAGCTACATTTTCATACTACTAATTTAAATTGTTTATTTCTTTGTCTGTATGGATGTTTATGAACAGTTCATCAGACCATATAAATCTGAAAATTTCAAAGTAAAAATGTGTTAAACTATTTATGTTGAGCATCTGAATAGTTTACCTGGGTATCTATTTAGCATAAATCCTATTTTAAAGAAGAGGAAATTAAATATGGGGCAAATAAATAATTTTCTTGAAAGCTGTGGGAAAGCCATTGATACTGTTTTTAAATTGAATACAAATCTCCAAAGCATCCATCCTTGCTTGTAGGATTATTTTGCTAGTTTAGAGAAACTAATTAAAACTAGCTAAAAATGCGAGAGTATTTTTCAACCAAGATAAAAATACTATTCAAAAATGTATCACTGTCGATGACAGAGGTTTATAGAGAAAGTGAATATGCTTAACTCAACTCCATACTCTATATCGTTGAACAGTGGTAGCACACAAAATGTATCTAAAATTTACAGATATAAAAAGATAAAAGTTTGAACAATGTGAGAAAAATGTCACAGTTAAAATGAAATGTTTCTGTGATTACAGTCAAATTGCTTTATTTGATGGTATTTAAGAATTTTTGTTCCAATTCACAATCTGTTTGTTTCAGAACTGAAAATTTAGGTTGAAATCCTAGAAGCTCATCTACCAGGGTAAAGGGACTTTTTGACTTTTTTTTTAAATATTTTAAGGTAACCATTTTGAAAAGAAAGACAAAATGTGAGTCAGTGTGTTTAACCCAATATCCAGTTTTATGGAAAGTAATAGAAATTAGTATATAAACCAACTTAAAATCTAGATGGAGCCTCAGTGAGTTTTTTCAGCCACCATCATATCCTACTCACTGATTTTCTCTGCCAAGCATCACCACTCCTGACAAATTTAGAGTGGCTGAAAGAAGCTGAAAGGACCTGAGCCACAAAGCAGGAAGCCACACTCTTCACCATCACTCGCATTTCCTTGTGAATTCCTGTCTAAACAGTCTTTCCTCCTCCCACCCCCCTATTTTCCCTTTGGGGCTACCATTCCTCAGCTAGAGATAAGAGTGTGAAGAGTGGAATCAAGGCAGGAAGGAAAATAAATGAAGTGGCTCCCAATGCAACATGCAGAGCAACCATTGATTTGACCAGGTGGATCTGTCTCAAAAATCCTATCTAGAGATGGTGTCCTGCATGTCCTCCCCACAAATTCTGCTGTGATCTGAATCACAGAATCATAGAATATCCTGAGCTGGAAGGGACTCACAAGAATTGTGGTGTCCAGCTGCAAATCTAAATGCAGACATATCTTGTAGAAAAAATGGCAGGATTTGGAAAAAAAAAATCAGCAAAGTCACTTTGGGAACATCTGCCAACAAGCTGTGAAATTTCAAAATTATTTTTACCGCTGCTGAGTTTTACTTTTACTCAGGTAATTTAAGACCCTAAAAAAATATATTAACTGGGAGACTGAATGAAGGATCTTAACTAGGTGAGATGGATTGTATCCTGGAGATAGTGATTTCCAGACTATGTAAAGAATCTAATTAAGTATCTTAGACGACATTTTGTCTGCAAAGGCCTAATGTGATAAATCCTGCATTAGGTGATATGCTCAAGAGTACATAGGAAGATTTTAATATAGGACTGGGAATATTTTTCAGATTTTGTGTGAAAATCCAGATTATAAAATTGGCCAACCTCTGCCTGCAGCTTTCCTTCCATCGTTATCAACAGCTGATGAATTGCACATTCCCACATGATTCAGAGAGCAATGGATTCCTAAAGTACAATAAAGCCAATAATGCTGCAATAGCTGAAGTCTGCTAAATCAGCAAAAATGTTAGATTGAAGAATTTAGATAAAAAGGCTTCCTAAATCTTGAGGATCAGCCATGACCAGCCGGCAGAAAGGACTTGACTGCCATTTAAACTTATTATACACCTTTATATTAAGGGCCTATAAGAAGAGAATATTCTGTCTTTAATACAGCAGCAGATAAGATTACCTCAACAGGATTACAGGTATATTATGAGATTTATGTGTTACTCATTGCTGGATTATGTTTCAGAGAGCTTGAAGCATAAAAACAAGAAAGACAATTTCTTGAAGGCCAGCATTTAATTATAGACTTATCCAATAACCTATTATTGAACTAGCTTGTCATATAGGCTCTGGATTATACCTAACTGTGCAATTTTTCATTGGATTTAGTTTTAAAGGCTGACCAAAGGGTTTGGAAATGAAAGCAGGAGACTGTCAACAAAATACTCAGATTTTACCATCAAAGTCTTTAGCAGAACATAAATGTCAGTCAGTTGGTTTGCTGATTATCCTTTGTGATATTCTTTATTTGCTGAGCATTCCAACAAGAATTTCAGGCATTTTAACAGAATCTTCAAAAGAAATTTAACAACCCTACCTAAATCTCTCCAGAAAGGCTGGAAGTATTAATTTTATTAATCTTAGGTAGCTCAATATCTATAACTCATGTCCCCTTGAAAACAGAGGAAAACAATACAGAAGCTTGATTATTCTTATAACCTACCAGACATGAAAAACACAAGACACCTTAGAAAATTGACCATAGTATTGCATGGGTCAAACATACTGTTAATAAATGGGAAACAATGAAAATAATAAACAACTCTTTTGCAGTATATAGTACAGTAGCATGTCAAAAACCCAAGAGTGGACAGAGAATCAATAAGAAATACACCACTAACTTAGTCACTTCATCTTCTTTATTAAACTAATTTCCCAGTTTAGCCCTAAGGTAAATAACAGAACTGCAGTTGTTGGGTAGTCGACAATTCAGCAAAAATCTGCCACAGTGTAAATCAAACCAAATCTGTTTGAATATTTGAAACTTCAGTCTAAATAAAATATTTCTGAGAACATTGAAAACTCATTCTCCTTTGACAGATTTCCAGAATATTGACCCAGTACTTTCTAGAAATTAAAAATTTGCATGTTTGCCTTCTGTATAAGAGAAAGTAAGAGGGCTGCAGGAATATCTGGAATGTTCTGTTTTCTTTCCCAGCTGGGAGGAAAATGCAGAACAATGCATCATCACTAAATTGTCATCCTAACCCAGTCTGAAGAAAGATGTAGCAGAAATATGGCTTGAATGTGTCTCTCAGAGGTAACATCTCTCTGCACTCTTGGGTCAGGTGTGTACTGACACAGCACCCTCCCACAGTTCTATTCAACTCATACCTGGAAGCCAGGGCTCCCAAATGTGAATATGCCACTTTCAATGCATTTCAATGACTGAATTGGAAATTTTATCAAAACCCAGTGGTGCTTCCTACCATGACAGATAAAACTACAGTTTGCCAAGGGAATGACACAGAACAAAGGAAAGCTCAAATACCGTGTCTCTTCTGTCAGAAACTCTGCCTTTAACCTTAAGATAAGTTTGCCATTGGCACAACAGGATGAGCACATGTGAATAGGTTGATAGCATCAGCAGAATAACATGTAAATGCCTCAGTCCTTCTGGGATCTTGAGTAATAAAAGCAAGAGTTTCATGCCCTGAACTTTTTCATGATTAGGGAATGGTCTGTTTGCTCTTGTATATTGTATGCACTAGTTTATTTAGCCAAAGTTTGTTTGTTTTTTCCTCTGTTCCTGAGAGCTCACATCTGTAAGAACAGATGAGATTACAGATCTCTATTACACTTAGGCAATTCCTTTTGGTGTATCTTGCTGGGACAATAGTAAAGCCCCCTCTTGAGCACAGTAAAGATCTATTATAATATTCAGTGATAAAACATTCTTCCATGTGTTGTTACTTGTTTTTCCTTTTGGGAAGTTATATTCTACTGTCTAAAATAACCCTATGAGGTTCATAAGTGAAAGGATTACTCAGTCCCTAAACTTTTGCTCTCTGCTATTGTAAAATTCCATTCTGACAATTGCTTACTCTTTGTAGAAATTCTCTCATACTGAAAAGTTCACTAATAGCTTCTAAATCATTAGAGCCTGAGAAGTAATGTAAGGGCACACACATTTTCAATGGAGTTTGTATTGAGTTCCTAAGACCTTAAACAAATTCATAGTCATAACTTGAAATTGCATCCAAACCTGAAAAATGCCTTAGTCCTAGTTTGGATTAATGTTGCCAAGTGTGTCAAAAGTGCTCTGAGAGCAGCCTGTTTTAAAGTATATCTATTTCCAAAAAAATAGATTTTGGGTTGATAGCCTCTCAAGACATTTCCTAGAGCACAAACCCAATAACACACTTATTTTGACCCAGACATAAATAAAAAATTGTGCTCAAATTCATCATTAAATACAGCCTCTTTGCCATGGCTAACTACAGAAATACCTTTTTTTGCTTGTTTCAGCAAAATAAAATACTTGGAGTGGTCCCTACTCTTTTTCCCGTACCTTCCTTTTGCTGAAAGCAGCACTGTGAGCTAAGGATGTGAAATGGTCACATGTGACAGGCTGAGTGTCAGTGTCAAAGCACGGAGCCTGACCTGGGCTTGCAAAGGGAGGCTCATTACAGGCACACTCAGGCAGCCTTTCAATCTCCGGTATCGCTGCGCTCCATTTGTAGCTCAAACCAGAATAAGCAAATACCCCTCCAACAGTCTCCCTTGAGCCACTCTGCAGGGCTGAAGTGTTAAACTGTGCAGCTCTGTTTTGAGTTTGCTCAGTATTTGTTTAACCTGCAATGCCAGAAACACTGTAAATCGCTCGTTCGATTTCGCATGTCCCTTTTCATTTACTAAACCTTCCAAAGGTCAGAGCACGCACACTCCTCCCTGAAAGGGCTGCCCTTTTTTACACTGCACATCCAGGGTGGGAGATGGCATGAGATGTGGGAACAGCAAAAGCCATCAGGAAATACAGATTGGAAGAATAGCCAAGACTAACACACCTGCTGAAATATGTGTTCCGGTTATTTTTTCAGTAGCACACCCGCTGAAAATACCAAAAACATGTTTGACATCATCCTTTCGACCTAAGAGTTACAATAGCACTGCATCACAGGAAATGATAGTTACAACAATTAAACCCAAACTGGCAGGAAATTAGTTAAGCATGATATCTGAAAGATTATTATCTGCAATGATCTGGTTTCAGTAGGTGGATGAAGAAGTCAGGCTATCAGTTTTCTGGGAAACTGATTTTTACTTTGTGAGTAACAAAGCTCAGTATGGAAACCTCCATTTGGGAAGGATGGTTCTAAACCCTCTGTGTCCACATCAGACACTGAATATCAGCTCTTCATGGGGACAGGAATCCCACAGGAGGCTTCTGTGATGCTATTTGTATCTCAGTAGAATAAATATTGGGTGTAAATGTTAAATAATACCTGTGGTTCAAAATCCCTACAGCAAAACTGGATTATGTTAGCTGCAGGGCCTTCTGCAAGCTTCAAGTCCTAGGACCCTTGTAAAACCAACCAAAAAAACCTCACTTATTTTCTGTGATAGCTGTTGGCTACATGATTTATATCTATGATAGAATAAAATAGAAATATCTACTACTTTAAGTGAAAAATTAACTAGTTTTTAGACTTTAAAACCTTTTCAAAGTGTTTATTGGATAAAGAAAAAATTATTAAGAATCAAATCTTCCAGATACAAAATCTTCCCAGAACAAAATAAGCCAACATTATTCACCAATGGGAATTATAGAACCTCTTGTAAGTATGTTTTACATTACAGTAACTAAGCGGAGAATCAGTCCCTTGAATTCTGATATAAACAGTGCTTTTAAGTGTACACTACTAGGAAATTAGAAGTCAACAGAAGGATTTGCCTAGAAGCTGTTTGTTCTTAGAACAGCTTTCAGAGACAGACAGAAGCCTCACACATAGCAATGGATGAATAGTAAAGTAACATTATGTTTAGTTAAAAATTACCTTGTCATAGTATTTAGAGATTTGTTCCAGCTTATTTTGCAATAAATCTAGGAATTCCATTTTGGAAACAAAAGTAATCTTCAGATGAGACAGTATATATGCACATTTGCAAAACTAGATTTCTGGAGCTCTTCTTTAGGACTATCTCATTTTTCACATGTTTGTAATGCAAAAGTGGTTACTGGGCTAGATATTAGTGTCTTTGTTTCAAAATAATGGACTGCTTAGACATTTTGCTCTGTATACCTTTCTGACAACACACTTTTCATAAACCAGAATCTTTTCTGTCAAGGAAAGATTTCTGTCACTAGAATCGATTCAAGTGGAAGAGGAATAAAAAAAAATCACAGAAATCCTTTGCTTGATATGGCTAGTGTAGGAGAATAAAGAATGGAATAAAAATATTTCAACCCCAAAATTTTTCATAGGCTGTTTTAGATTGCAGTGCTTGCAGAACTTCATGGTAACTCAATTATCTCTGCCATTTCATATCTGCTTTTTAAACAGAATGGAAGGAAGCCAGCTTTATCCTGGGCTGCATCACAAGAAGCTTAAGAGGTCGAGGGAGGTGACTCTGCCCCTCTGCTCTGCTCCAGTGAGACCCCTGGAGTGCTGTGTCCACTTCTGGGGTCCTCAGCACAGGAAGGATGTTAGCATTTTGGAGCAAGTCCAGAGGAGACCAATAAGGCTGGAGCACCTCTCTTATGAGGAAAGACTGAGAGAATTTGTATTTTTCAGCCTGGAGAATAGAAGGTTCCAGAAAGACCTTATTATAAGAAAGATGGCGACAGACTTTTTAGCAGGGCTTGCTATGATAGGACAAGGAGTGAAGGTTTTAATTAAAGAAGGGTCAATTCAGATAAGATAANAAGACTGAGAGAATTTGTATTTTTCAGCCTGGAGAATAGAAGGTTCCAGAAAGACCTTATTATAAGAAAGATGGCGACAGACTTTTTAGCAGGGCTTGCTATGATAGGACAAGGAGTGAAGGTTTTAATTAAAGAAGGGTCAATTCAGATAAGATAAATAAAGACTTTTTTTACAATGAGATGGTGAAACACTGGAAGCAGTTTCCCAGGGAGGTGGTAGATGCCCAATCCCAGGCAACATTCCAGGTCAGGCTGGACTGGGATCTGAGCAACCTTGTCTAGTGGAAGGTGGCCCTGCTCATTGCAGGGGGGGTTGGACTGGATGAACTTCAAAGGTCTCTTGCAATCCAACTACTATGTGATTCTGTGAAGAGTGGAAAACCTGAACTAGCTTGTATAAACTAAAAACTGGGAAAAGTAACTTTTCTGGTTGGTTTTAGGGTTCCTCTCACCATTTATCCACTAGGTTTTCATCAAAGGTCAAGATATCTTTAGTTCTTTTTGTGATGTTAGACAATTATCTTTTCATGTCTCAGTCTCAAATTCTTATATGAAAAAATATGTTTAATACACTTGTCTTTTATATCTATTTAAATTTAGTTTCTGGGACAGAGAATCCACATTTTTGTAAGCATGAAGAGCAAAAGAACTCGAACTTAAAAATGTTCCCAAAAAGTAGCAGCCTCTAAATGAATGCTATTTTAAAATATATTACTTGTTCATGAACTAAGTATCTAATTATGTGGATATTCAGCATTCTCTTTTGCTTAATATAGAGTATCAAAATACATTGAATGCAAAATAAAATCAAAATAAAGGTCACATTAAGAATTAAATGTAAAACACCAAAGTGCTCACTTCACTTCAAGTATTCAGGCAAGTATATTTGAAAAAATAAAGTAGTACCACAGTATGTAGGTGCATACAAAGACATCATGCGGTTGTAAAACAAAACAACACAGATCTTCAGAGGAAAAAAATACATTTTATTCTCCAAAATAGTTCACAGACCTTTTTTGCTGATATGTTATGCAACTGAATCTTATTTATACTCCTCCAGTACTGTGTGTAGTTTTGGAAGTGTGCAGGGCAATTGTGAGACAGCTTTGACATCTGCTTGAGCCTAAAAAGCTTCCTGCTCATTCATCCCTGTTAAATAAAGAATGATTCCTTGGACTATTGAAGAGGATACTGTCCCTCAGCAAATTTCTTCTTCACCAACTTGTTTAAACATGCATCCTAAAAAGCTGGTGAGAGCAAATCACTTGTTAAAATCCCTGCACGAGTAATCAGCAAAGGAAGAGATTTAGGTGTGGATGTAAGTGTCCATTAGGCTGCAGAGATTTCCCCAGACTTTGTCTTAGAAATTCCTTTGCTGTGGTCAGAAGTTGAATTTACTTCCAGCAACTGGGGATGCCTTTTTGTTTTCCATCCCAAGTGAATTTTGACTCACAGGATTCTGTTTTGTGCGTCTCTACCCAGACACAACCTCATGTAGCAGGGCAAAAGGGAACAAGGGCTAGAGAGGCAAGGGTCTGGGAGGTTGAAGTCTGAATGATTCCAAAGTTATCTAATATAAAATTGTGTAATAAAAGTTAGGGGGAAAAAAACTGGCACTGGTTAACAAAAATTACTAAAGCATAGAACTAATCTTGGAATCATGCTAACAATTTCTATTTTGTCTGACTCTGGAAAGCTCCAGAGTCAAAATAAAATTGAAGCAAATCTAAGTAGACCCCCAAAATCTGATCCACCTCAGAAGGAATGAGACACTTCCTTACTGCTGCTTTTTACCAATATCATGTCCACTGGCCCTGCTATGTGAGGCAAAATACTTTAGTGCAGCGCGGCTTCTCCTCGCCGCCCGAGGCAGGGAATCCGGCTGGCTGCCCCTTTGTGGCTGTGGGAGCCACACCAGAGGCCGCCCCAAAACCTCCCCTGAGGCTGCGGTGTGGGTAAGGGCAGCTGCGTGGGTTCAGCTGCAGAGAAAAGCCACCAGAGTCCCGAGATAAAGAAAGCCAGGAGCCGGACACTCTGTCAAGGTATTCCAAAGAGTTTTAATCTCCTTGAAGGGACAAGACGAAGTGGCCACACCCAAAGCTCAGCAAGAGCTGATCAAACCTCTGACTCGGGGAGGTGGGCACAGCAGCCATGGGTAGTTACAACAGGGATAAGGATATGTTTAACTAAACCAATAGGGAAAACATAGGGGTGGGAGAAAACCCACACAACAGACCATACAGGGGGACAAGGTGACTGACACAGAAACCTCGAGAACAAGCTGGGCAGGGAAAACTTAATTGACATGAAGGGGGGCAGGACAACTGGGAATGACTCAGCAGAAACGGGGGGAAAATGGGGGGGAGGGGGTGGTGAGCAGGTTGATGGACACCCCGAGTGGCAGGAAAACCTGGACAAAAACCACTATAAGGGGAAGGGACAGGGGTAACACAGGACAAACCATAACTTTACAACCCTCCCAAAATACAACAGCGAGAGAGGCAAAATCAAACAAAACACACACCACTACAGTGCAGTAATTGCAATTATAATTTTTGGTCTGGGACAATGTCAGAAGCTGAAGGATGAGACCCTTTCCATCTCTTCAAGAAAAAGAGAAAGACAGCAGATTAAGGGAGACCTGGATACTGTGAATACATTGTCAAAAAATCTACTCTGCTGGAGTGACTGTAATATGGAAAGCATAAGGAGACTGCTACAGTGCAAATGAGCCCTCAGCACTGCTTAAATTGAAGCTGGAGTTACTGTTTACTCTGGAAATATCCCTGGAACAGAAAGGGACAGTAAAGGCACAAAGCCATTGTAGTCTTTGCACTTCCAAACCTGGAAACTCTGTTTCATTTAGCATTACAGCCTAAAATCACACCCAGGCATTTTGGAGTGAGGGAAGGTAGGGAGAGAAGAACCCAGAAAAGGAATTAATACATGCAATTGGACAAGCAGTGACTGATGAGGTGGCTGAACCCCAATGCAAAAGTGTATTTGAAAATGCAGCTTTAAAGCTGAAAAACTTTGCAAGGCCTCTAGTCAGCTCTTTAACCCTCCAAATAAATAAATAAATAAAACATCTAAAAACTGCCTTAGATAAGATTTCAGGCCAAAACCAGCACATAAATGCTGTGTAGTGGTTTTGGTTTGAATGCTCTCAATTAAAGTAGTTGTAAAAATACATTTACATATGTTTAGTAATTAATGACATAAAGTATTCACACACAGACAATGGTGGGACAGTAATTATGTCTCTCCCAGTCTGTCTGTGCAACTATTCTTACCATATGACCTTTCTTCATATTTTTTTCTCAACAATCAAAAGTTTTGCTTTTAATTGTTCCAATTACAACTTATTATGCCAAGATTTTCCAATAGTTGAAATAATTATCCAGTACTCTGTTCTGATGCATTTAATTATTTTGTTGAGAGTGATGTACATATGATTCAAATTATATGAGCTGTTGCCTTCTGTTTCTATGCTGGTTGATAAAGATGATTGAAGTAGACCCTCATTTCAATTTAATTCCCTATTTTCTACACCATGCTGTCCATAGTATTGTGTGGTTTACTTACAATGTCTTTCTTGGTAAATAGAATTCTCTCAGAAGACCAGATTAGAGAGGGCTATATATAGAAAGAAGCACATCAAAATCTTCCTATGTGAAAAGCAGATTGAAAGTGTTTTGATATTCATCATGTATGTTTAGTACAGCCCACGTTAGGCTTAAAATATTTGACAAAAGTGAACACGTTACTAAGAAATGTAATGTAATCACTGCTTTTCAATCATCTTGTGTTACTATACATTAATTATTTAGTGTAAAATATCTTATTGGAATGCAGCATTCATCACTTCAGAGCTATGGTCTTGTAGATGGTCTCTAAGGACATATTTCCTACTAGTGTCTAATCCCATTCCTCCTCACTGGAAGGAGCTGCTCCAACATAGGTTTTTGTCAGCTGCAAGAGACATGTGATATTAAACCTCTTTTCTTTGACTAAAAGGTTTTATTGCAATTCTGACTGGATTTAGCTGAGATGGAAAGTAATCAAGCTACTGTAGTAAATTCAAAACTGTGCCTAGCATGGAAGTATTAATATCCACTGTAGCACTGCAGAAACTCTTTTGCTTTATCCTTTAAATCATCCAATTCTTTTTTGGCTTGTGGTGGCGAGAGTTTTCCTGGCTCTTTATGGATCATTTAAGAGGAAATGTTGAATTCTACTGGAGTCTGGAGCCAGAGTATTTTGGCTCTGTGCTCTTGAGCTGCAGGAAGGGAGAATCATTGCCACAGCCTTAGCATGAGCCCATCTCCTTGGCGTCAAGCGCCTTCCGTGTGTTCCTGCCGGCTGTGCTGCCGCCCGCACTCCTCCGAGCCCGCTGGGTGCCCCTCCACTGCTGAGATTAATTGATTTGAAAATACAGTCTGTCTGCAAAGACCAGGAGACCACTGCTCCTAACATAAGCTCTGAACTGCCGACTCGTTTTGCATTTCAAGCTTAGTAGGAGTGTTCTGTGCTCTATGGCAGCAGCAGAATTAAACATAAGGAGTTGACTACTGCACTGCATCCATGATTGCTGTGGCAGTGCTGTTGTAGGAATACATCATGAAAATAGCAATAATATATACATTTCAAAGGAATTTCACTAAAATTCTTTGATAAAGCATATTGAGATAAATTTTGAAGGGATAATGATTAATCAAGTTTGTTGGACTTATGACTGTGTTTTCCACCATGTGTTTTTCAACACCTCTCAGAATAATCTTTTCCATGATTTTACTGTGCACTCAGTGAGACTGACAGGTATCCTTGTTCTTGTCCTTCCTGAAAACTGGGACAATGTAAGCCAGCTTCCACGCAGCATAATTCTCAGTGTTTCTTTCTACCTATTTTTCTTTTGTCATCTTTAAAAGTACATTTGACTTTCCCTTAGGCCTTAAACATCTGGCAAGATTCATAAAAGCTTTAATGAGTCAGAAATTAGTCAGAAGACATTTGCAGCTTGTAAAAGCATCCCCTAGTTTCAAATTGATGGCATCTTTGTAGTCAATCTGCTAACTGGCTTGTATTCAACAACACGCTATTTATTAAGAGAGAATTCCCCACTGTGGATGTTGTTATCCCAGCAATAACAGGAATGTGACATTGAGTGTCTAATATTAATTGTCTATATATTACATACATAAATGCAACCAGTTTTTAAACTGTCCTGTTGAACAGATAGAGAGTAGATTAAATCACTCCAGCTGATAGAGTGGTGTATCTCTCCTGATTTCTGTGAGGATTTTCCTTGAAAGCTGTGATGAAAATTCACAGAAACTTCACTGATTTATCTGGTTTAATCTGAATTCATGCCAGCTCAACAGATGAGAATATGTTATGGATTTTCTGTCTTTCTTTGGAAACTAAGTTAAAAATTAATAATTTACAAATATTTGGAGACAGGAGACTATTTATAACTTCTCTGCAAAATAAGTGGCATTTTTTAGCCATTTTATGATTGTGGATGATAACAGCACTCATGAGGACATAAATACATAACCAGAGACCTCAAATCAGAATGCCTGCAGCCTTTGCAGTAGGGAGAAGAATGAGGATTGAGCGGGTGCTCAGAAGTCTGGAATTTCTTCATGCTTCAGTGTCTAAAAAGTCTTAAACATTTGGACACATTGTTGGATACGGCTTCCCAGTTTTTCACATGATAGAAATATAATCTCATTTTATGGTAGATACAGCATTAAAACTTTGAGCACATGGTGCTACAATGAGGGCAACCAACAGGTTCAGGATATTTCAATTGACCATATATCTCTCATCCAGGTGAATAAGTTCAAAGCACTGGCAGTGACATATTTTCTGTATTTAACTGGAATGATGAAGAAAAATCTTAGATTGAAGGGGTGTTTTATATGTATAATTATCATAATTCATTTGTAATTAGACATACTCTTCACTGATAAAATCATCACAATGAAGGTTATTTCTACATTGCTAATATTGCTGCCTTTGTCTGTATTTCCTTTGCTATTATTATGAAAAGTAGATTTTTAAAGGTAATATAAAAATTATCTTTGCAGTGATAATTGAAATTAAGTGATAATATCAACATGTATAAGGTAATAGAGAAAAATAAGATCTGCTTAACTCCTTACAGCAACTGTGTCAAGCCCACATGAAAACCATCAGTTATTCACACCTGAAGAGAAGGAATACTCAAAGATGACTGAATGCAATCTAATGTAGCTTTGTTCACGTGCAAAATTGTAACCTGAAATTTAGTTTTTCTCCTAAGAATAATTTGTTAGTTGTTGAAAAGTAAAGTACTGAAAAATCTATGCAAGAAGGGAAATAGAATCGTATGCATAGTTCTGATTTGGGCAGGTCAGTAGTTTTTGGCTACATCTGTTTCTTAATCAATAATTGAAATCAGTAGCTGAAACAATTCTTTATCTGAATATTAATAAACCTTTAGTGGCTCTAATTTTTTACATTATTAGTTTTTAATACATTGTTAGGTTAAGAACTGTGTGGAGACTTCCCATTTTTGATGGATAAATCACTGTGGTGAGTGTTAGTGGAACAGGAAAGGTGATGGGGGCTTAGGTGTGTATTCCTACAGCTCTGAGGTGTGTGGGGATGTAGTCTACATCCAAGCAAGGACACTTTTTGATTTTTTCAGGAAATCACAAGATTTTCTTTCTAGAAAATCCTCTGGAGATCATCTAGTTTAATCCTCCTGCTTATTCCTTAGTGTTTTTATGAAGACACAAATTCTGCGTTTAAAAATCTACTCTAACAGTACTCATTTCCCAGTAACTGGGAGGTGAGAGGCAGAATGGAACTGGAGAGAAAAAGTGTATAAGTAACTTGAATCTGAAGCACTGCTGGTATAGAGGAAGTAGGGAAAACTAATGTGATACATTTTTGCTGTACATAGAAGTAACTTTGCTATTTTCCTTAGCACTCCTCCTTAGAGAATAGTTTGCATTTTTCTAAACAAGCTTTTAAACATTGTTTTCTAAATTTATCTGTAGTTTTTTGCTCTCCAGAAATCAAATATTTTATAAGTTTAGTAAGTTCATATTGTTTGTATATTCCAATATATGCATATTATATTGAGGCACAATGTTGCACCTAAATTTCAAAAACATTGGCCAGCTGATGCACATCCTGTCACGTGGAATTGCTTTTTCATTTAGAGGAAACTGGAGCCCATGAGCTTTGATTCATAATTCCCATTTCGATACTCAGAAAATTCTCTTTCCAGTCATATAGTGCACATTTTTCTGATTTAAAAAGATGATTTCAGGGGTAGGTCACTGTTTTGTGCCCCTTGCATGAGTTAAAAAGTTCATCTGGGACACAAATACTCAAAGTCTTTAAGCATCTGAAGCAAGATGTTGAGAACTCTTAAATTACTGCACTATCAAGATAGATGAAATGGTAAACAGCACTTGAGCAATCAAAACTCTGATTTCATGCTTCCTTTTAAAGAATAAAAGGTCCCCAGAAACTATTTCTGCATTCCTCTTCACTCAGTTTTTCCTTGCAATTCAAAAGCAAGTATGACTTGTTTGATATAACAAACTGAGGTGGAGGTGAACCAAAGACCCACTCTTACATGGCAATCATGGAACACACAACCATGAATTATGCAGTGAACTTAATCTGATCCCATGCAAGGAGGGGACCTAAAACACTGCAGTGTTAATGTCACATTGTTTCTCCTGCTCTGGTATAGTAGAACTGACATAAAACATCTTGGAACAAACTCCTATTAGACATTAACAATTTGCCATGCAAGTTAGATTCTTGTCAGAAAAACACGGAGTTAAAACATCCCATTTACTTGGTACCTTGTTTCCCAGAAAAGGAAGTTAGGAAAAAGCCACAGAAATCCAATCTGTGAAACATTAGGGGAGTCTGAAGAAATTCCTCTTTCCCCCAAGTGTGTTCTCCTGTTTTATATGTCTGAAAAGGGGATGCATGCAATTGTGGTGAAAGGGTTGAAGATATCTCAAAGAATGGGATTGGGGAACAAGGATACACAGCACACTCTTGTGTAGACTTTTCAGTATATATATACACACATGCATTTTAAACCTAATGTTTCATATATTTTAATATTATGAAGCCCATTTCTATTGCTATTATGAAGTAGAACTGAGGCACCATCATTAATATAGCTCTAGCCTTTACACATCCCCACAGAAATATTTTATTCACAGTTTTAGCCACAATAAAGTCCCCTTTCTGCCTTCATAAGGAACATTTTATTAATTATCTCCTCTTGCCCCTCATTTCACCCTTGTCCTAAAATCTGCTTTGCCTTTGCTGTGCAGAGTAAGGTGGCAAAGTATTAACACATGGGGTTAGCATGTCAATAATGTGATAGTAGTTCTTGGTCATGCAAAATGAAGTGATAATATTGGTTTATTCTTGCAGTGAATACTCAACAGATGATTGTGTGCAATTGTGGTATACAAGCAAGGAGAGGATGGGACAGAATACATACCCTCCCAAAAGGAGTAAGGATGAAGTCCTTTCCTTGATTATAAGTATGTTAATTTATAAGTAATCCATTTAAAGTTTTATGATATAGTTTTATGAAGTAGAAACATGTGGATTTCAGGTTTCTGGGACTGGTCTTCAGGATCCTGGACCCTTCTTTTGTGCTCAAATTTCTCGTTTCTTTTTATTTTCACTGGGAATTGAGCACTCTGAAAAACTGAGTCTTCTGGTTCTTCAAACTACATTACAAACTACCCACCATGAAGATGGGGCTTTTTCTATGGAACATACCAAAATGAGCCTTTCTTTAGTACAAACCTAGTAAAAAATCATGCAACTCAAATAACAAACTGAAATACATGATGAAATTTATCTTCAAATTGGTCTGTAGTCTCATATTCTCTTATCCACATTTTGTCCTTTCTTCCCTCTACTCTGTTTTCTTTTCCCCACTTTATCACCTCTTAAATATGCTCTATTTTCTTACTGCTGGGAGAAGTTAGCATGTCATTCTGCCATTTCCCAGATGTATTTGCCATACAGATGACTCCAGAAGCTATTGAAAGAAACAGAGATACCTACTAGGATGTTGGCTAAACTTTTAAAGATGCAGGTGGTCACCAAGTTTAAGTTGCCAGTTTAAGAAGGTTAAATTAAACAAAACTAATAGATTATTCAGTATTGCATTTAATTTGATTTAACTCATGAGATAAAATTCTTTCATAGTTTGTCTACATTCAACTCCCTAAATTTAAAATTCAACTGCATATTTTTTGTCAATGATAAAACACTGACTTAATTAAATGGCCTGAAAAATCAACTGCTTCATAGAAGAAAATGTAACTATAAAAATTAAGGGAAATAAGGATTTATTATTCTCTGCAGTGATACAGTAGTTGCTCCCCTCATACTCTAAATCTGATTAAAGATTGCTACTGTCTATAAAGTATTAAATTACAACAGTTTCAAGACCAGATCTAGTAAGAGGATATTCATTGTTCAGGGAATATTCAAGAATCTTGAATCAATCAACACAATTGAAGACTTCTTTTCAATATAATCAGTTTATCATATATACATATACTGGCAAGACTTGCATATTTAGTATCAGCAAACCCTCTCAAAGTTCTTATAAAAACAGGCCAGAATTTAAACTGAACTTCCTTGCACTTTAAATCACAGTCCAAATGAAACCCCATGTTGGGTCAGTTTATGTTCTTGTCCAATCTTTATGGATAAACGTAAATTCTCATTCTTTAGATGAAGGGACTGATTCTTTCTAAGATATATTTTATATTTTTTATGCATCAGTTTTGAATTCCATGTCATCCCTCAGTATCGTTCTATTTCCCATAAAAACAAATACAAATTTGGAACAACTTTTGTTTCCTTTAACTGTCTAGACCATTGCTGAAGGAAAAGCTGACAAGAACAGTTGAGTTTCCACATTCTGTGCTAAGTTGAACTAAATCTGATTTAGAAAATTGAATGTGAATAACCACGTATGTCAAGTAGTCTGCAAGTTAGCAGATATTTTGTGAGAAATATAAACACGGAGCAGTGCTCTTGCATAAACCAGAAATGTTGGTGCCAGACCATTTTCTTTTTCCCTGAAACAGAAAACAAAAATGTTATTATGCAGGCAAAAGAAATAAAGCTAATTTACAGAGGTTCTTCTAACACTTCCTCCAACTGACTACAAAGCTTCTGTATCTTTTGTAGAAAATTATTATGAGGAGCCTGATCAGTAAACTGGGTAAAAATTGATCCACAACTGAGATATCAATGTGAACCTGATATTGGATTTAATGTGGTACATCAGAAAAATATTCTGAAAGGAACTGCAAAGAGATTATGAAGAAATAACTCTTAGAGGACCAATCCTCTACTAGCTTATTTTTGTTGTTGTTGTAGGAAAAATGTCCTTTCCCCAGTGATTTTCCTCTAGAACAAATTTAGAACCTTAATCTTTGAACAGTTCAGCAACTGAGCACTGTTTCACTAAACCCACTTCCAATAAATTTTGAGAGAAACAGTAGAAATCAGGATATGAAAGGAAGAAAAGGCAATAAAATGACTAATACGGAGAAAGAGTTAATCACTAAGCTGTACGTTTATGCCATGGCACAAGATCAAAGGAACTTAACATGCTTGACAAGTTTATCTATCTTGGTAGCATTCTCTCCAAACCAGCAGCAAATGATGGTGAAATATTTCTCTGCATTTCTAGAGAGTTCATCCTTTGGTCATTTGCAAACTCATGTTTGCTATGGAGGCAAGTGCTCTAAGTACCACCTTCTGTAGTTATCCCAGTCTGCACTTTTGTCACTCCTGTCCATGCACAGGTGTTGTGTGTGTCTCCTGGGACTCTACAAACAGCACATATCCTTTTTGAAAGTATCACCTCTGTATTGCCCTCAAAACTGTCTCATTTGCAGAGAACTAGGTAAAAATCCAGGATGGAAAACCTCAGGATAGTTGCACAGATTTTTTTTTTATGGCCAGTAGGGGTACAGCAAAAGCATACTTTTAGGCCAATAAAAACATTTTTGGAATACCCTGAAATCTTTCTGTAAAGCTTCACCAGACACTATCAGTAACTGGGACAAGATTAATTTCAGGTAAAAATAATCAAGAGGTAAAATACTACCACAGAGTTTCTGATAAAGTGAAAAACCAAACCAGAGACAAAAGAAAAGTGAAAAGAATAAAATTCTGTCTTCCAAACAGCCCAAATTCAGACACCTTCTGTTTTGTAACAATGTACGTTCCTCACAAATTCAATCAAAATGAAAGTGTATAAACCTGAAAAACTGTGGTCACTGACTGTGATGGTCACCTGTGTACTAAAGGACAAGAAAGTCATTCCATTTTGACTACACCATTATATTTCCATTCTTTTTAGAACATAAAAAGAACAACAAACAATATGATCTTATGATCTATGATATCTTAGATCTATAAGTATCTATGATACTTATTTTTTTCCTATATAACAGAAGTCAGAGGAAGACATAAGTCTAATTCATATATCACACAATGTTGCTAATTATTGTACTCTTATTATTTTCTTTCCTGCAGTTCACTCTTCCATGAAATTTACCACAAAATCATCTTTTAGAGTTAGGTTTATTATTGGGTTTTATTTACAACTGTATTTTTTTACTATCTTTATTCCAGTGCTATATCCTTTTACCAATATTCTGGCAGGCCATATCCATTTTATCCCCTCTGCCCAGACATGCCAGCTGTGCCAGCTGCCTGCAATTTTAATGAGAGCTGTCAGAAATGGAGACCTTGGCCATTAATTATTTTGTGAGGAGTCTCATTGTTGATCCATAAGAAGACCAAGTATTTTTGTGTGTTCAGCATCTCCAGGGAGCCCACACAGACCACTTTCCCAGTGCAGCTGGAGGCAGCTCCAAACACATGCAGTTCCAAATCACCTGCTCCACTTCTTTCTCCCATTAAGAATTCTGAATCCACTTGGTGCAACCTCTGGGATACACAGTAAAACCAGCCCAGGGTTTCACATGGAGCAGGGATAGTCCATATTGACATGTTTTAGATTTTTCCTTCCCTCAGCCTAGAAGGCACGTAGGTCTACAATTAGGTCTGTGTTGTTCCAAGGTGCAGACATGTAATTGGTTTTGAGTGTGGCTTGTTTGAATTAGTAATGACTCTGGGAGGAGAGCTTTGGGGTCTGCTGAACAAACAGCTGCAAAAAGCTACTCAGCTCCATTACAATCAGGAACATGAACTGTCAGAATGCACTAAAACTCAGTAAGGATACAGAGAACTATTTGTTCATACAACACACTGGTCCAGGCAGTGATTTCACAGAGAGAGTGAATATAAATGCTATTTTCCTTGTAGCACCCAAAAAAGGTTTTTGCCTGTAATTGTTATTTCCATTGTCTTTCTTGCTTGCAGGTGTGCTATATATCAAAATACCAGGAAAACTGGAGTTATGATTACTGTCTATTCCTTCATTTTTTTACTAAATGAATTCCTTGAATAGGTTTTATGAATTTATATCCTTCATTATAACATTTATTTTTGCTGCAGAATAAATAGATTTCTTGCAGTAGTCCTCGGAAATGCTGTTTAAAAGTTTTCTATTAAGAGTCTCATTAAAACGAACAAAAATAAACCATAGTCTTTCATTAAAATGAAAAAAAATAAACCATAGTCTCTGAGATCTCTAAATGGGGAGCTCAATACCAAGTAACAGGTGAGCAAACAGCTAAGTGAAGGAAGGAAGTGGGAGGACAGCGAGTTATCAGCACAGGTGTTGCTTCATAAATTGTCACAGACAGCTCCATAATAAGGAGACAGCATCATGCAAGAACTATCTTCTGACTTGTGTTTCAGAATAACAATATTTTTAAATTAATAAATCTCTTCTCCAGGATGTTCAATGATAAAGTTTGACTAATGAGCATTCTTTTCCTCTGTACCTATAAGGCCCTGCTCTATTGCTCAAGTGAAAACAGTGATTTCTTGGCCATGAATTTCATGTATTGGTAGCTATTTTATGCTCCATTTTGTATTGTCAGCTGAGAAATCAATGCTAAATTTTACTTCAAAAATTATGAATGTCATGTCTACTTACATTTAAAACAAAAATAATTAAAAAAATATTAGGAGGGGGCAGAATGAATCAAAATTCTAGTTTCCTGTAAAGTAGCAAAGTAGCAAAAGCTTGACACCTGAATCACATATATGGGACATTCACATCCTCATTGGGCAGACAGGACACCCTTTCACAGAAAGTGGTTTAAGTGCTGTACTATAGAAAGAATATATAAGTGTTGAAGGAGTCCTCTTTTGCTTAATTTAATTTTCCTTGCTGCCATGTCAGCTCTTTCCAATAAAACTATGTCATCAAAAAGTCACAGCTCTCTTCTAAATATACTGATACTAAATGCTTTATTACATACTCTCTGGTTTTACCAAGTAGATATGTTACACACACTGAATTTTTTGAATATTTCTCTTATAATATTGTTATCAGTGACAGATTAGCTTGTTTTTTACATTTCACTGGATAGTAGCAGTTATTTGGATGCTGTTTTTAGAAATGTAAAAGAATATCCTTATAGTCTCTAGTCTTCACGATATACCAGTGGATAGGTGGGATTCAAGAGAATTCACATGCTCTGTTTAACTTTTATTTATAAGCTTCATTATGAACCAGTTCAGATGAATTCTTAATGAAAAGCCTGGGAAAATATGACTGAATTAGAAAACTGTGCTCTTCCTAGGTCAGGAATTTCCCCTAGCTGTTGTTTTTAAAGGATGACAGTCTCATGATACATGTTCCTCTTATTTTTTTAATTGCATAGCATGTAGTTGATCATTCAGGTCTAAATTGTTAATCTTCACAATGAGTAAACAGAATAAAATGTTTACAAGGTCTCCTGCTTTGTAAGCAGAAATGTTAATTTTGGCTGTGGTGCCCTCTGTGAGTAAAGAGATATATTTACAGGAACAGCACAGAAAATACAAACAGAAGTGATAATTCAATTTTATTTGAAACATTTTAAAATACACTTTGCAAATGACTGTGTGAGTATATTCTCATTTTTTCCAATATTATTTGTTCCAGTTCTGTGCCACAAGTTTACAGCAATGCTAACAAGCTGGCCTGATCAATAGCCTCTGTGGATTTCTGACAGTGGCATCAATTATTGAGCTGCTCCCCAGTGAAAAACAACTGCTGATATAATGATTTATTAAGCAGCATGGCTGCCCTGGAAAAAGACAAAAGGCCTTATTCTTCTCTCATTTTCCCATACATGAGACCAGAAGAATTTCACTGACTTCAAAGGAGCTACTCCTGCTTTGCTGAAGAATGAGGCAGATCTGAATCAAGTTTGAGTCCTGCATGCTGACAGGTTGGAGGAAAGTGTATCCATTACACAGTTAGTGTGCAGAGCAGAGCAGATCTGACCACTCGCAAGCTCCTCACAGGGAGAAGCTGTTTATTAAAGGAAGGGAGATGTCAAAAACTGAGCAGAATGAGAATATCAATAATATTTCTTCATTAATCATCTAGAGGGCCAGACACCACTGTCATCCTTAAAATCCACCACGAACAACTAAACTGGAATACCCTGGAGGAAACAGTAACTTAATCGGGAGCAGTGAGTGCCTATGATGCAGGTGTTTCCTTAGGCTTCTGTTTTTAAATTGTGACAAATGATTTATGCAAATCAAAATGACAAAACAAAAATTGACAGGTAAAAAAGAATTTTTAATTGAAGAGTTCAAAAATCTGCGGGTTTTTCACTCACTCTAATGCCAAGGCTGGGAATAGGAACTCCCTAAGTCTGGTCCAGTACTTTTTTCACTAAGTAGTACAGTCTGTCTCACAATGCACTTAATTCAGCTCCAAAAAGGGAGGATAAATTACAGCCTTATCTAAAAAGCAGCAACAGAAAGGCAATTAAGATTAGAATTTCAGTTTCCACATTTTAACAGGCTCAAACAAAACTGAACTGATCTGAGTTAATGAAGAATATAGTTCACTGGGAAAGGAGGGAGGAAATACTTTGAAGATTTGGACCAGACTTATTCTCTCTGCTTTGGTTTCTTAAAAATATTTATCAATGAAAGTTAAGTGATTTGATTTCCACATAAGATACATTTCTAAAACTGCAAATTGATGGTAAATTTTTGTATATGTTTTCCTTGTATATAATGAGTAAAGTAAAGGCATTGTCAAAGCTGGAAGTAAGAAGGAGAAGCCACAATTATGGGGCAAAAGCCTTTCAGGGTTTTGCAAACAGCTTTTGCCTTTGGACAGAGTATGCTCAGGATAAGATACACAAACTGATAAAAATCTGGCTGCCTAGAGTACATCTGCATTATGCATGTTTCTGTTGGTCATAAGATCTAAATTTTCTTTAGTGTCCTATTCTTGTATGAGGATTTAGTTTCATTTATTGACATCTAATATTGCTATAATTTGTTTTCTTAAACTTTCATTTAGATTAAAGGTTTTCCATTTTAAGTTATGTCTTCATGGAATTTTTTGTAGGTACTGCAATGCTACAGAAAATCAACATCTACAGGAAATGTACAAAGTCATTTCAATAACCAAGAGTGCTTATGACAGAGATTGTGTGACCTGTGGCATTTAAAAGCACTTCTGTGCTTTAGTGCCCAGGTATCCTCTTTACATCCTTTTGCAAATTTTGAGTTGATTTGGTTCCTGCTAGGCTTTATTAATTCTGTTGGAAAAAATGCAGCACTATCTAATGTAATCAAAGCAGTTTCAATAACAGTAATTATGACACAGGTAAAACTGAAAAA
>WBNO01014063.1:0-13367 GCA_013400575.1 Peucedramus taeniatus
AGAACATCATTCTTCCCTACCACAAGAAGTCAAAGCTTCTTACAACAGTTGATTTTATTCTGACATCATACCTTGCATTCAAAAGTATTTTCAATTAACTAGATCTAGTAACATTTATATAGGATGATAATGAAAAAAAGTCTGTGTCATCATCTTAGGTTGATGTTGGAATGAACTTAGTGACTATGAGCTAAAGAAATGCTGGGCTTAAACTGTTAATAAGCTTTGTTAATTATACATACTGTTCTTTATCAAAATTTAAATCCATTATAGAGAAGTGACTGTCCCAGAACAAAATAAAGTCATTACTGGGTGGGTAATATTATAAATCCTCCCATCCATTTAACGGGTATAATTAAGGGCATACACTACATGTATATTATGCTTAATTCTTATCTTAGTTCGTGCTATAAATGAAAATAAAATACACTTCTTACTAAACTGAGTTTTAGTTATTTTCTACACCTCCTTACAAGAGCAGGTTTTTGCACTACCCTACATAAAGCACAACCTGGGAATGTGGGAATTTGCTTTCATGTTACACAAGAGCACCAAAGGAAAGTATATACCATTAAAAATACACCTTTTCAAAAAAACGTGCTTTTCAGTATTACATTCTTTAAAAATATAACATAAAGCAGCTTTCCCTAGATAGTTGGAATCACTGCAACACTTTACTGCAATTTCTCTAGATAGAAGAGAAATTTCTTCCCTTTTCTTAAAACACATCTGAACATAAAAAAAGTCTTTTATCTATAGGAACTGGATTTTGCAAATCTGCTTTTTTTTTGGGAAAGCTACATTGGGTGCCAGTTTCATCTATTACATAACACTACAAAATGCAGACCTAATGAAAGATTGTATACACAAAATACATGGTACCCAACTGTCACACCATCCTACTACACAGAGATATAATAATTTGTATTTTACACTGTCTCATTTCATGTTCTGGTATTAGCTGTAATCTTTAGCAAGACTATAGAAATGACTACATTTATATTTCTATTTTAAAGTAAATAACCCTCCTATAACATATTTTTGAAAATGAATGGTAATATACTGGCTATAATTACATGTTCTGTCATTTCATTCATTGGCTACATAAAATTAAATGTAAACAAACTTAATTCTTGATAGTATTCTTCTATCTCTTTTTTGTGGGACTTTTAGGGGGAGATGGGTAATGGGGAGAAAGGGAAAGGAGCTGAATAAGAACTTTAAAGGTAAGAGAAAAAGTTTACTTACCTATAACGTAGTTTTGAGTTTTGCTCCGGCAGATTCACACTCTTGGGATGGGTGTGTCTGCTGCTATGGGCTTGGAATGAACTAAAAAAAGAAGGGCCCACAGCAGGCATCCAAATCCCCCCTAAGTGATCCAATTATTGGAAATAAAATTATTACAGCTTCACTTCTCCCTAATTCAAAGAATCTACAGTAAGATTCCAAAGTAGGTAAAATGGATCCTCAAAGGTAAAATATATAGGGGAAAAAAGCCCAAAGAAATTAGTAAGTTTGTCTCATTTTAAAAATGCTTCTAATCCTTTTAAGTTTAAAAAATATATATTAGCCTCACAATTAAATGGTAAGTGATGAATGATTTCATTATTTTTCTTGCAAACACCAGAAAACAGTGCCTTTTACAAGTAAAAGCAGAACTCCTTAATCTGCTAAGATATCTGCATCATATAAAGGGTCTTTGAAGTAGCCTAAAATCTAACAATGAACATACAATACTATGTATGGAAGAGCTCAAAATTTAGCAAATCCAAATAAAAAACTGAAACAATTTGAAAAAGAGTCTCTGAAAAAGAGATGGGCTGCTTTCCGTTCTTTCAACTAATTTTCAAGATTATCTTCCCTTTTCCTCTTTTTAGAAGACTCAGAGCTCCTTTTAACATCAATATCTGAAATATTTTTGATTCACAGTATTTGGGAGTTTTAGAAAAGCATGAAAGATCTTGAGGTAGAAACCTTGAACCTAAGGTAATTAAGTAATAGATCTAAATCTTAATTAACAAGAAGAACTTAATGTAATGTTCTGGGAAAGGTTTAGACTCAAAGTGACTGACTGGTTTTGAATTACTTTACTATAAACAAAAATGTGACTACTGACAGTGATTAGAACAAAGTGTGCATGAAGTTTCATTATTTCTAATTTCTTTAGAAAGGTATTGTTAAGATAATTTTCCTGTCTGACCATTTAGGAGCCTCACTCACACCACTAGAGACTGTCACTGCTGGGACTGAAGTCCCTTCATAGCAGGCAACTCCAGTTAACCAACGGGTGCCCCGTTTGACTCCCTACCACAACACAGTCAAACTTCCCTCACTGGCCCGGCCCCAGGCTTCCCGCAGCAGAGTCCCAGACACCTGGTTCCTTTGAGTTATTGAATCATGTTGCAGTGATATCATAACAGCTCAAGCTGGAGCCTCCAGGAAGGGACCCCAACAAAAGAATCCCTGGACTTTGGTACCCTCACAGTCTGTGCCCGGATAGTCTGGGATCTTCCTGCTGAGTCATCTGCTCCTGCTGAGTCTCTGAGTGGCCGGTCACCCGCCTGGGTCTGCAGGTCCTCGTATCCTTTGTTAGGCAAAGGGTCGGCACCAGTTCACGGCTCGTTGCCTGGGGCTCCAGTCATTTCCCACCACCCAGAGCACAATCTGCATCTCCCACTGCAGCTGCACACCGAGCTATCAGCAGTAGCAGTATTCCTCAACAGTATCCTCATGTACCTAGGCAGAAGACAGTTTACTTCTTGTCGACTTATGGAAAAAGATAATCCCTTTCTGTATTAATCCTTCTGAATTTCTTTTTTTAAACTCAAATAACCTGAGTCTTGATAAACAATAGAAGGCTCTATCTGTGATATTACACATCCTTTCAAAAAAGAAGACCTAGCACTGATTAACAACTTGTATCAGATGAGGGTATAGAGGCCACGGGAATTGAAAACCTGAGTCTTATGTTTCATGGACTCATTTGTTCTGAAGCTATTAAACATAATAGATGCATTAGACTGTAACTTTCAGTGCCTTGATCTCCAAACTCTTCAATCATTCCTTTAATTAACAGACACAAATTACTTGCAAGATTAATCAATACATAGATACTTCCTTGATGGAAAAAGCAGGAAGAGAAGGATTCTTGTCCTTCCACACAGAGGAGAAGGACAAAATCAAATTCTACACCCCTCTATAATGATGAAAAGACCATATAATCCACTTAATCCAAAATCCAAGTAGATCAAAAGGATAAAATAAAAACAGTTATGAAAAACACTCAGATATGGAGGCAAAAGGTCTATATTCTAAAATCTCTCTTTATGCATATCTGATAGACATTAGATCAAATCTGAGAGATTTTGCATTAGTGATTTTTGCACTAAGAATTCCTTTTTCAGAAACCAAAGGCATAATAACAACAAGGCTCCAGAAAAATACACTGCTTTTCAAATAAGTCAGCACTTTTGAAAAGCCCTGTATTAGTTTCACCTCTGGAATGGAGACTGCCTCCCTACTTTGAGAGACTTTGGTGGGAGCTAAATATTTTAACAGTTTTGATAGAATCAGGAATTTATTACAGAAAGTACTTTAATTTCCAAAGGACTGCAATCTCCACTTCCCACCTCTACCAAACATTATAAAGGCATCTCAGCATTAAAAAAAAACAACCCAAAACCTTAGCATTGCCTTAGGCAAGTGTAATAGTTGTATAAATTTTAGCAAGAACCTCCCAAAAAATACCTCTGCTTCTCCTCTGGAATAAACAGTTCCACCACACTAATGGTTCCCAACCTCAGAAAACACATGTTATATCCATGCAAAGTCTTACTGTTAAAAAAGAAGCATCTGAAAACCT
The DNA here is from genome assembly GCA_013400575.1 of Peucedramus taeniatus. Classification (NCBI taxonomy): domain Eukaryota; kingdom Metazoa; phylum Chordata; class Aves; order Passeriformes; family Fringillidae; genus Peucedramus; species Peucedramus taeniatus. The sequence goes on from WBNO01014063.1 coordinate 3,863, forward strand.
CTGATGAAGCATAGTACTGTAGAGATTTCATGTCAGCCATACGAGGAGCAGCTACGGTCAACTTGGCTTGTTCAGCCTGGAGAAGAGGAGACTGAGGTCAGACCTCATCACTGTCTACAACTTCCTCACAAGGGGAAGAGGAGGGACAGGCACTGATCTCTTCTCTGGTGACCAGTGACAGAACCTGAGGGAACAGCTGGAGGTGTATCAGGGAAGGTTTAGGTCAGGAAAAGGTTCTTCACACAGAGGGTGGTCGGGCACTGGAACAGGTTCCCCAGGGAAGTGGTGATGGTGCCAAGACTGACAGAGTTCAAGAAGCCCTTGGACAATGCTCTCAGGCACATGGTGGGATCATTGGGGTGTCTTGTGCGAAGCCAGGATTTGGACTCAATGATCCTTGTGGGTCCCTGCCAACTCAGGATATTCTATGGCTCCATAATTCTAAAAACAATGACATGAGATCACTAATCTTCTATCAAAACTTGTGAGTACAATTCTACTCAAAGTAGTTTATGGAAGACAACAACACATGCCTACACAGAAAGTGTAGTGTGACTGTAATATGTATTCCCATACCTCAATTACAAAAGCAGCAATGCTTTCAAAAGCATATGCTTTCATGCAGATTTCACCATGTGCTAGCACCTAGAGTAAGATCTTTAGAGGGACACTTGCTATGTGCATCATCAGCTAGCACTATACATTCCTGTTCTAATTAGACTGAGTGCATGCTACAAGCACGCTCTTTTCTTGACATAATGTGAAGTTACAGTAGATGTACTAAAATGCACAAATGCTGGGCTTTTGCAAAATACAGTAAGCAACTTGACAAAAATGAATGGCATATTTAGGAGTTACTGAATATTTTTCTAAAATATTTCCATAGGAACAACAGAGGAAGCTTCTTCCTGCAGTCACACCAAACCAAGTTACTATAACTAGAATGATTCCTGAGCATATGAACTTGTAGACACAGTACAAACTTAAAAGCAATGGCAAAAGTGTTACCAAAAAATAAGAGTCATATTTCTCCAAGGTAAGAATTTTTCAGGAAATCTGTCCCAAGACTGCTAAAAATCCTTTTACTCAATATTATGAATTCACAGCTGAAACCTCAGCAGTTAAAGTGAAAATAACTGCTGTCTGGCATAGGGGCAACTTACTACCAGTGAATAAATGGTGGTCATTTGTCCCAATATAAGGCAACAACTCTTGCACCTGATTCACAGCAGTTGCAGGAACTCAAGAAGAACTGAGACTTGCCAGAGGATACAGGTGGAAGGAAAGCATAAGGTTGGAATCCTTAATTGGTAAGATGGATATTGAAGAGTGGTGAAAGGGTGAGATCACATTCTATAAAAATCACTTCTTTCCCCAAAAGAAACACATCAGAGTCTGCCCATGGCTATGTAATTATGGTTTACAAACGTCACAACTCATACTCAATATCTCCTGAAAGCCAGAACAAAACGGAGTGTTTTAGTCTCATTCTAAGTGTTTGAAGATTGCTGTGCATTATCAAAAATACAGTGCATTTTTTGAGATGCTTCTTAGCTAAAATGAGCTGGAGAATCTACTCAAAGTATGGGGATATAAAAGTAGCTAAGTAGTAGAAGACAAATTACAAACTCTCAATAAATAGACTTAAAATTAGTAGAAATATAAGCAAAGTAACCAATTTCATAATTTCATTATAACAAAATTAAAGGCAGTAGAGATTTCTTTTAAGATGAGCACCCATTTTCTTTGTATATTCACAATGTTTTCTAACAAGACTTGATTTAGTTATCACATGAGAAATACCTAAAAAGTTAATCCTTTTAAGTAACTGCAACAAGAACATTTACACACACACAAACACAACAAACAGTCTCTCACTCTATCTTGAGGCATCTTTAAAAACAGAAAAAAAAAAAAACCTTTGAATAGGGAGAAAGCTTGTTCACTCTCTGCTGGTTAAACATCCAAACCATATGTAAATTCAGTTGCCTCCATGCAAGCACATCCAAAATAGACCATTTTTACCTATGAACTTCTAGAATCAGAATATGCTGTTTTCCACTCTGCACATTTTTATTGGGAGTATCTAACAAATTAGCATTATACTATAAAAGAATTTTTTTAGAAGTAGTTAAATAGAATGGAGAGGAAGCTTCTGAAAAATACTTATGCTAACCTATCACTATCTACTTTATAAACCATATCTTCAAGATTTACATGTGGGTTTGCATCCACTTTTGATATTTCTGAAGGCTAAGACCTTCAAACCAGCTAACTACAAAAAAAAAAAAAAAAGAAGTAGGAAAAAAGCAAAAAAAATTTAAAAAATAAAAGGAAAAAAATCAAAGAGGATAGATTGATAGATTGAATGTAATCAGTTAAGACAACCAGTACAGCTACTGAAGTGAAGAGCAAACATTTCACAGGCTTATCTGGTTCTGTGCTAGAGACCATATAGATATATGGTAGATCTCAAAAACTTGGAAAGCCTACATAATAATGAATATTCAGTTGAACAAACATTGGAGACAATATAGTAGTATATATTACCCAGTCATTATAGTACCTTTAAAAGAATAGATATGATTTTAGTCTAACACCTCCTTCTCATAAGGTTCAAATTGGGATATGAATAGAGATGGCATAAAAGAGCTTCCCTGTATTTTCTTAAATTACTTTTCTTAAATAGTTAATTAATACTTTAACCACCAAAACTTATTACAAGTTTTAAATTATGGTACTGATAAGATTTTAGAACTATAAACAACATCAATTGTATTTCACTCAGTCTCATGGTTCAAAATAAGGGTAGCTTAAAAAGAATTTTGAAACACAAGACCTTCCCTTTCCATCCATAAAGATCCCAAATAAAGAATGCTAGATATTTTAAAAATGTATATATGAGAGATTACAACTCATTGTTTTAAGGGGAATGGTGATGAATGTCATAGAACCACCTACACTGAGTAAACAGAAATGTACTATGTGACAATGACAGGAAAGTTTATATATGGGGTCTATATGCATATATATACTTTTATAATATATATAGCGTATACACACATACAATCCTTTTACCTTTATCTTGCACTTCTTTTGAAAATCGCTCCCTTTCAATAGCTGATTCACGTTCTATCCGCTCAATTTCAGCCAATGCATCCAATTCTACTTCATCATATGACGTTATAGCTCCTTGTTGCGAAACCTGTTGCTGTGTCTGTACCACAGGAGTTTGAGGTTGTTTTGCAGCAACTGAAGTGTTCTGTTGTAAAACAGGCACTTGTTGTGCCTGAAGGAAAGCTGTCTGTTCATGCTGCAGCAAACACTGAGCAGTGTTTAATGGGCGGTTAACATCCTGTGGAGTAACGGGTGTTTTAGAAGTCTGTCCTGGGTACTGCACATTAAAAGGAATATCACCCTCTGACACACTGCTGTTTTCCAAACCAGAAAGCATATCATCCTGCTGGTCCATATCCGAAGATCTTACACGAGACAGTCTTAATGTAAGCTTAGTGGAGTCCTTGGAAGGAGAGCTAATGATATCATACATTGCAGCTTTTTCAGTCTGGTCTTTTTCATCCTTGCCTAACTTCATTTTCTTTTGTTTCTTTTGCTTTCTTTCTGGAGAATCTAACAATATGTCTGGGGGAACATCTCTAGGTGATGAATAAGGTGGAGGCTGAGATTGTTGGATTAAAGGTTGTCTTGATCCTAGAATAATAATTCAGAAAAACTGAACAGTTATGTTGTTTCATGTTTATATAAAAACACACTAAATATAACCTACATAATTTTAATATGTATTTGTACATATATCTGTGTTCACAAAAAGTCTGAGATTGGCAGGAAGCATATCATTCCTAGATCAAGATGTAATTCAGATAGTTGCAGTGCATTTCCTAGGAATTTTAGCAGTCTGCTGCCGGTAGATAAGGGATTCATTTCAGAGAAGATGAAACAAAAAACACACCACCAAAAAAGACTACATAAAAATTGTACCTGCAGGTTTAGAATATCAACTATTAGAAAGCAGCCAATGAAAGCACACTGACTACAAAAAAAAAAGAAATATCAAAAAGATTCTTAATAAGGTCCAGTGATGAAGACTTAACATTCAGTGCATAGGCATTAGCCATTTCAGCCACACATTTTTAAGTAACCAAATATATATATATATATATAATCAAAACATACACAGTCTCCTTAACTTTCATTCTAACAGTTAATTTTCAACTTTTGGTTTTTTTTGGGTTCTTATTAAGTTTCAGGTAAACTCATTCCAACCTCCCCCACTCATTGCTATCTAAAAACCACTAATTGTCTTAGAATATTTTTTATCATTCCCTGCCTTATCTCCACTCATTTTTTTCAACATATGAATTTCTATTCCTATATGCACCCATTTCAGACTTTGAGGACACCTAGGGAAATTTTTAAAAGAGAACATTTTTGTTAAAAACACTCTTTGTCACAGCATATGCCACAGCATATGTCACAGTTGAGATGGCCACAATACAGAGTATCATCATACAATTTCAGAAAGCTTCAACCCCAGAGTAACACCATACCACATCATCAAAAAGCTTCAAGCATCTACCCTTCTTGTTCTTCAGCCCAGCCTTTCATACCCCTCATGTTCGTGCATTGCACCTGTGTGCCCTCTGTTCCCTTTGGTGATTGGTCAGTGCACCTGGGCACTCCATGTCTCATTGCTTTCAATACTCGTCACCTGCTTTTCACAGCTGTAGCCCATTAGGGATGAGGCTTGGCTGCAGCCCCATTCCCAATTACCACAAACTGTGTACCTACAGGTCTTCAATTAATTACATGACATTTTTTGTTCCTCAAATTAAACCAGCTCCCCATAACTCTTAGCCCAGAAAAAGCTTTGAAAAAGAGAAGCTTTTACACATGTCTCAGTTATAACTGAGCTATAATTTTTGGCTTAAAAAGGAGTACTGGTATAAAAAAAAAAAAAAGAGCTTATTGCCTGGACCAATAGGGTCAATCTCCTCTTGTTAATGCAAATATTTCTGCAATCCCATTCATACACTGAAGAATACTGATCTTCAGAAAGCAGTGACTGAGATTATTATTAGTCATTCTGTTTTAGGTCATCATAAGTCAATACTTCTAACAACACTCAAAAACTAATTGAAATACAAGTCCTCGTGCTTTATTCAAGATATACCACTAAACAAGAAAGTAGCTTTATTCTGAAGCTCAAATTTCTATCATATATTTTAAGAAATATTAAGAATTACTAAGCAATGTATTGACCTGTAAATGAAAAGGAGAATGGATACTTCTAGCAAAGCTTCAATTCATATAAAAGGTATGCCTTTACTGATGACTTCTTTGCATAGACTACTATGCTTATTTTCTCTCCCTAGTATGTTCTGTGAAAGTCCTATAATTTCTGCATGTAGAGAGCAGGGTATGAAATGGATTTATCTTACCCTTTTTCTTGACCATCAGCAACAACTCCATATCATGCCAATTAAATCCACAATTTTGGGAAGCTCTGTTTTGACTCATCCTGATTTCCAAGATCTTTTCACTACTCAATTTCCCCTCTTCAGATTAGATACCACACTCAATCACTAGTACTGAAGACCTGGCTACACCCTATGAAGATCTCTCACTTGCCTTCAACTAGAGATTTCTATTCTTGTGATGTCCCCTCCACACACACACACTTCTAATTACTGTCTCTTTAGACAATAATTTACATCATCTCAGTATACTGTACAGCAGAAACTGTTTGCTAATATTTTTTTTCAAGGCAATGACTACCACTTACTGGAAATACAGGCTGCATTTTTGTTTCTACAAATATTAGAGGCAACTCAAAACTTTTTCAAGATCTTACTGACATCTTACTCTTGATTTATCTCCTAAAAAAATACTTAAGAAATTGCAACAACGGAACATTTACTGTTATTCACAGCTGCACCTCAAGTAAAGGAGACATTTGATTCTCCCTTGTAAAAAATATTTAAGTAAATTTGACAAGATTGTTATTAATTGTACTCATTTGATATTTCTCATGCTGAAAAATAACACTGCATCAACAGATAAGGTGGTTCTTTTTATCTTTGGGTAGACTTGAGGAAGTCAGAAGGCACGGCAAGTGGCGACAGCAGGAGCCACAACTTCGGCATATTCAAACGGCTCCAGGGAGCGCTGCGAACAGGGTGGGCAAACAGGGCGGGGCGCAGCAGTTTGCACGGCAGGGCGCGCAGGAAGGGCTCAGTCCCCCTACTAGCTCCAGAGCTCAAGTGCCGGTCAAACGCCCTCTCAGGAGGAGCCTGGGTATGGTAACAACTCAGTGGGGACTCATGCCCTCTGCAGTCGCCAGAAAGGATGTCGCAACACAGACAAAAACATGCAGCCGTCCAAGTCTCAGGCTGCAGGGGGAGCCAGAGCTTGGCACTGTCATTGGACAGCAGTAGAGACAACAGCTGGATGAGGTGTGACAAGGTGGGCGATCTGTTCAGCCTGGTGGTGGAACTGAGAGAGGAGGTAGAAAGGTTAAGAAGTATCAGAGACTCTGAGGAGGAGCTCGACTGGTGGAACTATGCTCTGGCATCCCTGAGACAGGAGCAACCACCAGAAAATAAACCAGATCAAGAGGGTCCTGTATCCTCCCCTTGCCAGGCTGAAGGCAGTAGATCAAAAGAAAGGGGTTAATGGAGGCAAGTCCTTCCCTGGGGAAACAAGTGAAAGCCCTTCCTGCTCACCTCACCCTCCCAGATTCCTCTGGACAATATGTGTGAGGTTCTGGATGTTGAAGGATGTCACCAGGAAAGTTCCTAGCCTGGTTTGGCCCATAGATTACTACCCATTACTGGTCCTTCATGTGGGTGGCAATAAAATAGCAACACATAGTCCGAGGGTGATCAAAAGAGACTTTAGGGCCCTGGGATGGTTGGTGACGGATTGTGCAACAAAGGAAATTTTCTCCTATATCCTTCTAGTTGCAGACAGAGACATGGAAGAAACAGACAGACCCTGTCTATTAATACATAGCTCCATAGCTGGTGTCACCACCAAAATTTTGGTTTCTTTGAGAGTAGGGTGGCCTACATGGCACTGGGCTTGCTGGCATAAAGTGGGAGTCACCTCTCAAAGGGGGAAGAGGATTGTCAGCCAGGACCTAGCAGGGCTTATTGATAGGACTTTAAACTAGATGTGATGGGGGAAGGAGACATCATCAGGTTTAACAGTGATAAGGTGTGGGACTTCAATCCATCCCACTCATACCAGTTTAATGCCAGCAAGAGATGCCCAGAGCCTGGAGACAGATCTCAGGTCAGCAGGAGAGCAGCTGAAGGACAATACCAAGGAATTCCAGGCACTCCAGTCAGTAAGCCAGCTTCATCAGGGGCCCAACTTAAACACCTCTATGCAAACACACGCAGCATGGGGAATGAACAGGAAGAATGAGAGACGTGCACACACCTATGATCTTATTGGCATCATGAAAACATGGTGGGATGACTCCTATGACTGGAGTGCTGGAATGGAAGGATACAGGCTCTTAAGCCTGTATCAGGAAGGACGGACAGGGAAGACAAGGAGGCAGTGTTGCCCTCTATGTCAATGACCACCTAGAATGTACGGAGCTCTGCCCGAAGATGGATGAGGAGCTGACCGAGAGCTTATGGGTCAGGACTGAAGGGAGGACAGGTGATTTTATAGTGGGGGTCTGCTACAGGCCACCTGACCAGAAAGACTGAGCCAATGAGGCCCTCTACAGACAGACAGGAGCAGCTTCATATTCACAAGCACTGGTGCTCATGGGAAACTTCAACCACCCTGACTCTGCTGGAGGGAAAACACAACAGGGCACAGGTAATCCAGGAGGTTCCAGGAATGTGTTGATGACAACTTCCTCCTCCAAGTGACAGAGGAGCAAACAAGGAGAGGTGCTATGCTGGACCTTGTTCTCGACCACAAAGAGGGGCTGGTGGGGAATGTGAAGCTCAATGGTAGGATTCAAGATCCTTAGGGCAGCAAGGAGGGCACACAACAAGCTCACTGCCCTGGATTTCAGGAAAGCAGACTTTGGTCTCTTCGGGGAGCTCCTTCATAGAGGTCCATGGAATAAAGCTCTGAAGGGACAAGAGGGTCATGAAAGCTGGTTGTTATTCAAGGATCACCTCTTCCAAGCTTTGGAGTGATGCATCCAAATAAAGAGGATGTCAGGCAAAAATGCCAGAAGACACCTGCATGGATGAACGAGGAGCTTCTGGACAAACTCAAACACAAAAAAAGGAAGCCGACAGAGGGTGGAAACAGGGACAAATAGCCTGGGAGGAAGACAGAGAGATTGAGCATCCAGGGATCAGGTTAGGAGAGCCAAAGCCCTGAGAGAATTAAACCTGGCCAGGAACATCAAGGGTAACAAGAAAAGCTTCTAAAGGTACATTGTTGATAAAACGAAGACTACAGAAATACAGGCCTTTTCCAGAAGGAAACAGGAGACCTGCTTACCCAGAATATGTAAAAGGCTGAGGTACTCAATGACTTTTTTGCCTCAGTTTTCACCAGCAAGTGCTCCAGCCACACTGCTTGAGTTGCAAAAGGTAAAGGCAGGGACTAGGAGAATGAAGAACCACCCTCTGTAGGAGAAGATCAGGTTCAAGACTACCTAAGGAACCTGAAGATGCACAAGTCCATGGGATCTGATGAGATATATCCAAGGGTCCTGAGGGAACTGGCAGAGAAAGTGGCTGTCATTATCCATCCTGTTTGAGAAGTCATCTCGGTCCAGTGAAGCTCCCACTGCCAGGAAAAGGGGAAACATAACTCTAATTTTTTTAATGGAAAAGCAAAAGACCCAGGGAACTACAGGCCAGTCAGTCTCACCTCAGTGTTTGGCAAGATCATGGAGCAGATCCTCGTGGAAACTATGCTAAGGCACATGGAAAATAAGGAGATGACTGGTGAGAGCCAAAATGGTTTCACTAAGTGCAAATCATGCCTGACAAATTTGGTGACCTTCTGTGACAGGGCTACAGCAGTGGTGGATGAGGGCAGGGTAACTGATGCCATCTACCTGGAATTCTGCAAAGCATTTGATATTGTCCCACACAACATCCTTGTCTCTAAACTGCAGACATAGATTTGACCGATGGACCACTCAGTGCATAAAGAACTGGCTGGATGGTCACACTCAAAGAGTTGTGATAAACTGCTCAATGTCTAAGTGGAGACCGGTGACAAGTGACCTTCCTCAGGGGTCGGTATTGGGACCAGCACTGTTTAACATCTTTTCTGGCGACATGGACAGTGGGATCAAGGGCACCTTCAGGAAGTTCACAGATGACATGGAGCTGTGTGGTGCAGTTGACACACTAGAGGGAAGGAATGCCATCCAGAGGGACCAGGAGAGGCTTGAGAGGTGGGCTAGTAGGAACCTTATAAAGGTAAACAAGGTTAAGTGCAAGGTCCAGCACCTGGGCCCGGGCAATTCCAAGCACAAGTACAGGCTGGGCAG
>WBNO01014067.1:249-12749 GCA_013400575.1 Peucedramus taeniatus
TCTGTTCTTAGGCCTGGATTCATCAAAACACTGAGCTTATACTTAGCATTATTTCCACAGCATGAGTAGTATATTTATGTCTATGTATAAATGTTTTCTAGAATAGAGTTGGTTATAAACATGCAAAATGATTTGATGAATTTAAAACAAAAACTAAAAACCCAATATATCTTGACAAAATATGTTGTTTCTTCTGGAGTATCCTCAAATGAGGATATCTTCATATGATTTAAAGTCATTATATAAAATATATTAATTAGGATATGTTATCTAAAAAATAAATTAAATAATATTAAAATATTGATTGTAGACTTCTTTTTAGGTTCATTCTTCAAAAATCTATAGATATAGACTGTGGTATGGACTGTGGATAGTGCTGACTTTCAACAATCAGAAAGCAAGGAAGAAATCTAGGAGAGAGGCTGCATTTTCCGTATCTGCTTAGATCTTGGCACATTTGCTCTTCAATTGCTCCTCACCCTTCAGATAAGCTTGAAAACAAACTTCAACCTTTCAGCACTATGCACACTTCACACATTCTTTCACTTCAGCAGTTAACTCTTACCTCCTTGAACAAAACCAAAACACACACACACATACCATTCTATGTTCTCACTCCTAAGGAAACAGTAATTGTAGGTCAAGGTCACTTCAGAATGACTTAAATTTCTCCTTCTTTTTTCTCTCCTGTAAGTTATTTTACTTCCTCTTTTGCCACAGAGATTTTAGAAGGTTCTTCCTCCTTGCTTCCTCCAGTAATATTTTAGACTGATAAATATAACTCTGAAGAATTTTGAGGTTTATTTCATAGAATATTGGAAATGACAGGGTGTGTCTTGTGGAGCTGCAGAACCTGTGGGAGCAATTCCCTGATGTGAAGTGGTGTGAGAATATGCAGAATAAGGCCCAGCCTTTACGGGACACTTCTTTATATTGCTCTGATTAGGTGCACTAGTTTTTCATGTAAGGAGTCTTAGTCATAAACCAGCAAATCTTTTTGGATGTTGGGTGGAGTATTAAGAGCTTGTGTTTTGACACAGCTCCAGGAAACCTCCTTCCTCTGTTACCCTGCCTCTGCCTTGATGAAAGAGAACAGACAGCAGAGTATTATTCCAAAATCAGTTGATTCTTCCATTTCTTCTCACAGACTACTCCTAGATACTGTTTAGCATCTTGGTTCTTCATTTTCTGGTTTAACAAGAGTTTATCTGCATTATTGTGGAAATTGTATAAAACACCTAGGTTTTATCCACAAGAATATTCTGATTTATTACTTTTGATCATTGTCCAAATCCTCTTGTACCTTGTACTTTTGCAGTCTTTTCCCAAAGAGTAATCTTGTGTATTCAGTGTATGGACAATTGTTGTGGGTTGTTTAAAAGGTTTTGTTTGATAGATTGATTTTTCAGTAGTCAATATGCATATTGTTCTTTCACTTGGCCTCTGTTTAAAATCATATCAGCTTTAAATAGTTACAGCAGGGCTAATGTAAAAAGTCAAAAGTAAAACATGAGGGAATTTGCTCATTTTTCTTGTTCATAAATATGATCTTACGGCTGATATTACTTGCAGCTGTAATGCCTATGATTCTCCTGCTGAGTCTCCCAATCTGTCACAAATTAGCTGGAAGCTTCAAGGAATAAGCCAAAGCTCCCTTTACTCCTACAGGATGCCTATTTTTTTAAGGAGAGAGGATCTAGAACTAGAAAATATCCCATGAAAGTCTGGGGACAATTGTAAAGAGTGAGTATTGGGTGATATTAAGAAATGAAGTTCAGAGTCTGTGGATAGACACCCACAGTATTACTAATGTCCTTTCCAAAGGCAATGGAGCAGTGGATGACAACCCATTTCCAAGCAAAGTGTTCTGATCATTGCAAAATCACTGCAGAGGAGCCAAGTGGTGTTTCTCTTCTTGTTAGATGCACTTTAAAAAAATGAGTCGCCTCAGGAGAAACCTCTGCACTTAGAGGTCACCTAAATAAGTGGAAGCAAAGCACTTGCAGTGCCTTGCCCACATGACAGAGAGGCTTGGTTTGCTTTGTCTCTCATTTCTCATTCTGCTTAACATTCCTTATGGGCTGTCTCCAGGCAGCTCCGTGATTGGTGAGTGGGAAGTACCAAGGACATGTTTATGTTTTAGTCATGGAAACACCCACGGTGCTGCAATAAGCAAGCAGTCTGATTCTTATCCCTACATATGTTAAGTAAATGAGGTGGACCAAAGGAACAAAGTTCTAGCTGAAACTGAAAACATGGAAATAACTGTCCAGCTTCTCTGGACAGTTCAGGCAGAACTACAACTCATTTTTTTGCAAGTCTGGTCTGACAAAGGCATTTTGGTGTGAATCAATATTCATCTGTTCCCAAATACAAATAACTCTTTTCTTGTTCCAAGTAGAATATTTGTCAACTTCATTCTTTAACTGAATGGATGCATATGTCAGTAATGGTAACTCTCAAAGCAAAAATGTATTTACCATACACTGCCTCTGTACAAGCAAAATATACAGTAACTCTGCAGGAATTTTTATGCTACTGTGGACTTATAATTTTATTTTTTTTCTTCTTTTGATATGGATGTTTTACTCCCCTTGGCAGTGCACTCATACTGAAGGAAGAAAAGACACCTTAATCCTGCTTGGCAAGATTTTCCTTTAAAGCTTTAGTCCCAGGCAGGCATATGTAGTGTTTGTTGACCTTTTGCACCGGACCAATCAGTCCACTGAGGTCTAAAGTAAGACTTCCTTTTCTTGGCATGCAGCAAGGCAGAGTTTGATGATCAAGGCTTTGAAGTATACTATCTGAAGCCCCAAGTATAAAAGCTGCCTCAGTAGCCGTGTCAGTAGCAAAGGTTGCTACAACATTTTTTTCATTGTAGTGTAATTTCAAATAATTTGAAAAACTCTTAATATTTAAAAAGCTCTCTTCTAGAGAAGGATTAAGGAATAAGCCTCCTAGTGTTTCCATTAGACATGGTTCTCTTCATGTAGAATTCAGCAGTAAAATGTCAATAACTTCAGTAGGATCAGGATAAGACCCATCACCAAGCTTGTGTCAATATGAGAAGAAAACCTCTCTTTCTACAGTCAATTTAACTACTTAAAAATTCTTAGTAGGAAGATGTTTGGAGTGTTTAAATGTTATTAATGTTAATAAGGCTTGCCCATTTCTTTCAGTGCTGTTCCTTAATAGAATAGAAATCCCAGAACTTTAGAATACATAAAGAAAACAGAGGGGTTTTTTTTTCTCAAATTCACTAGTATAAAAGTCCATTTACCTTTGTGTGTGAATTTATATTTGAAACGTCAGTATGATATATTATACCATGAACTGTAGAAATGGTTCCAAACAGTTACAGCCTTTAAAAATTGCAAGAGAGAAAAGAAATATACTGATTTATATAGAAACAATCTAATAGTTCTCATTTATCCATGTACATTCCAAAATTACATTAGTTATGATCGGTTATTTCAAATATTTAAAGAAATATATAATGGTTTACTACCATGCTAAACAACATAAGGCACTATTAGCCACAAATATGACCAAAAAACCCCTAAAATTGTAAAGCTAAAAAAGGAGTTGTGTACCCAGATAAATAAATAAATAATTTTAATTGGTGTTCAAAAGTCTTGCAACACCTATTTTAAGGATGCATGACGTTTTCTAAATGGACAACTTGTAATATAAGAACCAGGACAAACCAGTTGCAGTTTTTATTCTGCTCTAATTTGCACTAATTTCCACTAATTCTGTGTGGAACATAATTTGTATTAGCATGACATGGTTTTGTAACAGCAGTCTTTGATTTTGTCTTTTTCCCTTTTTGCCTTCTCCTTTTTCCCTCTCCAAAGTCTTTCTGCTATTGATGATGAGTTTAAAGCCTAAATCTTGGCTACTTTCAATGAAGTATTATTCTATGAATGCTTCTTGATCTTTGATCATTTGGTTTATCTCCATGACCTAAAAGGAAACCCTACAAATAGCTTCAGATATTCTGCATAAGTAAGGAACTGGACATAAGAGAGGAAGAGGTGTTAAAGAAACTTAAGAATGTACAGAGCCCATGATGTCACGCTTATAACATGACAATGTTGAGAAGAATTGGTTGAGTCGTAAGAGTCTTGTGGTCCCCACCCTTTGCAAGGAGCTCTGAATGCACTTGTCATTCCTGTTGCTTTATTATTTTTCTCTTAGTAAACTATTTTTGCTATTTTTCATAGTCATTAGTTTTCATTGTCCTTACTTTATTAGAACCATTGGTGATGGACTGCTTGCCATTTTTTCTACCCTTTTGCTTGGTAAAGGCAGTTGGCTAAGGATGATAATCAGACAATTACAACTGGGCTGTCAACATTTAAAAGTATATAGGATCCAGTGCAATATGTAATACAAAATGCAATAGTAAAGGGACTATTCCTGCATCGGCCAAGATTGTATCAAAGGATGTGCTTTAAGACATTCTGATGAATTGTTTCACACAATTGTTTCAAAATACAAAGAAAAATGAAAGGAAGTTAAACACTGTCTGTCTTTGAACTCATACAGAATAAAATTGTGATAATGCGTAAATTGATATTTTCCTATAGAATTTTCATGTTTATGTCATAAAGATATGTTTTTAATGCAATAATACATCTTGAAAAAATAATGAGGTCCTCTGATCATTTTCCTCCCTATTACTGGATAGCACTTCCAGCACTATGCAAGCACAGTTGGCTACCCAGGGACCCTGATGCCAAGTTGCGGAGGATATTCTTGTAGCAGTGACAAATAGCTTGCTGGTGGGCTGTGCAGAGTGTTGTTCTGGCAGCAATGAAGTTGTCTATGTGTCTGTCACTTGGTTAGGCTACAGAAAGTCTAGGTGGTTTGATTTTTTTTTCCGCCTTTGGAGAACTTTGTTTTAAACTTGCATGTGTTTCTGGTGAATTAGTTTATTTGACAGCAAGGTTCTTAACAGACCCCTCACCAGTGTTACATGTGAGTACCTATATGATGAAAGAGAGAAAAAATCTTCACAGTGCCATACTTGTTTTCCATACAAACCTACATGCTGCCATTACAGCCACCCACATATCGTTTGACAACTCACTTATGCATCAAGCATCTTAATGAATCAAGACTGAACAACACAGTGTCCTCGTGTAAAGCCACGTATTTTAAATGTCATTCTGATTTTATGCCTTTCCGGTGAAAAATTTGGGTAGATTGCGCGATCTGTAAACAAAAATTTGTGCACGGGTTCTGTTTTGCTGCTCATAACTCTCCTATTGAAAGGATTCTATGTTGTTGATTTAAATTTAAAAGTACAATTACTAAGGTCAGCTGACTACCAAAAACCCAGTAACTCTTAGTAGAGAAATTAGCTTGTAGACATATACAGACAATCCTTACAGTGTTTTTTGACTGCCTGAGAAGTATATAATTTAAAGCTTCTTGATAATTTATGGGTAAAATGCAAACTAGCTGACACTGCTGGCTAAAAAATGAATACTCCTCCCATTGTACTTCTGAGTTTATAATTAAGGGTAAATGTGAAATTTAAACAAAAAACAAAGTAACAAATCTATTAGGTGTTGTATTTAAAAACAGGAAACAAAGGCATCAATATCTGTACATAGATGCAGGAATAATTTAAGATCCTTTGGAATGGTAACAAATCTACTATATAATAATTCTGCTGAATGATGTGAGCCTAGACTAAGTAAAAGGAAGTATATTGACTTTCATGAAAGTCAATATACAATGGCAGTGTTTTAAAAGGATCTAACGGGCTTTTAATCTTATAAAGAAAAAAAATGTTTATTTTTGTTCTTTCTGTGTATATAGATGCATTTGCTGATTTGATTATCCATATTGGCAGATCAGGTTAAATGTACTTTGAGACAGACTTACATTCTTTAGTAAGTCACTGTACTGGTTTTATACTCACAAAAAAAAAAAAAAAAAAAAAATTAATTGCCAATATAAAAAAGAAAAAAAACCTACTGCCAGTAATTAGAAAAATAATCAAAGGACTCCAAGTATAAGTACTTGGAAGAGATGTTGAAAGGTATTTTAACATTGTAAATTAAGGGTACAGAGAGGAAATTTCAGCTAAAAGTGATGTTTGAGTTAGTTTGTTTTCATTGTGTCCAGTGATAGTACTTAAGTCAGCCTCCTAGACTACATGGGTATTGCTAAACTAAACTCATCAAATTTGCAACTATAGCTTTGCCAGAAACATTTTTGAAAAGAGCCGACAGCAGAGATTTTCTAGCTTTCATCACTTAGAAGCACAGAGTGAGGCTATTGATCTTAAAATTGCTGGGATTTTCGGAGGAGACTGCTTGTTTGTTCTGTGCTGTTGTCACTGAAGTGGTTAAAGCTTTGTTTGTTTGTTTTGGTTCTGAATGGCTCTTAATGGATTAAGCTTTCCAGCTTTCACCAAAGCTGAAACTGTTTATTAAAGTATCAAGATATAAACTAACCTCTGGGAATTTTAACTAACTATATAGGGCCATGCAGCCCTAATGACCTATCCCTGTGAATCCTTTTGAAGGCTTTGATGTGTTTGTTTTTTCAACTTACACCATACCGAATTAATTTAGTTGTTTTGGGGAAAACAAATCTACGTGAAGTTGGACATTATAATGAAATAAGGGGCATTTCCCTCACAGATTTTATGTAAGTGCTCTAACTACTTAATCAAATCGTAACCATGTGTACAGAATACTGTAATGAAATATTTAGATTGTTTTATTTGCACTAAATGCTTTATTATTTCAGATATTCACAAAAATGATGAAGAAAACCCGTCCATCATATTTAACCCGATAGATGAGACATATTCTAAGAAATGACTGGTCTGGACATGGATAGAGATATGCTAGAATCTTTAAGATTAACATCAAATATATTTATGGAATACATTAGGCTTGTAATTTTTACAGTCAGATTTAACCAAGTTTTCAAGAGAAATGTTTAAAATCCTATGTTATAGTAACACAGTAACCTAGTGTACACAGAGCTGGTAGAGAATATATTCCACAAATTGACTGATTATGGCAGACCAAGCAAAATTCTTTAATTTCCAAATTTGAACAGATCCACATTTTTCTTGTGCTACCAAGTATCATCCTCTTATCAATGTGAGAAACAGGTTACCTTAGTCTTCCAAAACTCCTCAGGAAGGGCATTAACTTCAAAGTCCTTAATTAAAAAAAAAGAAATATTAAAATCCAATTAGTAGGTATTTTTCAGGGAGAAATACCTACCTATATATTAATCTTTAATAACTAGTGTTCTAAAACAGAAATCAATAAATATTTACCAATAACTGTAAGTGGCAGGTTTTAGATACATACATGTGTCTCACAAAAGCATTGGAGTTCTGGAGAAAAACCTCAGAAGTCCTCTTATTAAGTAGCGTTAATTGAATTTAAAAAGAACAGTATGGAAGGCTGGTATAAGCAAAAGTGCTTTTGAGTAACACTATATCTGAATGGACATTGATTTAATGTAAGATTGATAATGTTTTTATGATGTCTCTGTTACTTTAGAAAAACACAATTCATTGGACAAACAATTATCATTGCTATATTTCAGATCCTAATATTAGGAGACACTTCTTGATTAAGTGCAGTACACTGATTTTACACAATTTTTTTTTCTTGTATGGCAGTGTGGAAAGAAAAATTATTTGCTCCTCAGCATTTTCACGCAGGTAACATTATAGGAATTCTCGATCCAAGCTCTCGGTAAGAACTATGGAAACATTAAAGGCAGCTTTTCTTCATTTAAGTTTGTTTTTTTTTTTCTGATAGATAAGAAATATGAACAGGATCAGGAAATTCCACTGTTTTTCTGTTTACTATCAAAAGGCCATTCACTAAAGGTACCCCTTTGTAACCACTTTTGGAAGAAAAGTCTGTAAGTGATGCAAACTTTATTGTGTGATTTATGAAAAATGCATACACTGAAACATTCATAAATAATTACAAGAGTCATGTAGCTTGATTAGTGAAAGAGCCTTCAGCAGCTGAGGACTCTAATAAACTCATATGCTACGTGAACCATCACGCAAGGGCGTATATAACATCGAATGGGTTACATACTCATAAAAAACACCAGGAATTGGAAGAAAGAGGCTTTGACCTAAAGTTTTGTGTATGTTCTTCTCGAAACAGTCTGATTCCAGTGACATAAAACAGAAGTACAGTTACAGAACTGAAGCCAGAATGGGATGTCAGAGTATCAGAAAAATACATTTCAGTTACTTTTTTTTTCTACCATAGAAAGTTACTCTTTTTTAAAGACCCTTTTGTGTCATTGTACTAAGAAAAAATCTAATCTATTATCTGAGAATATAAACATAAGTTGGTTTATTCATTTTATTTCTTTAATCTATAGGAAATAATGAAAAATACTGTGTTAACTCTATTAATGACAGTGGGAATGTTTTGAGCATCTATTTATGTCTAAATATCTTTCTGTTTTTTGCCACAATTAGTGGCTACGGATTTAATCTCACTTAAATTCAAAGTGCTTTGCAAGAAGAGTTTATTCGATAGATAGATTAGATAGATAGATAGATAGATAGATAGATAGATAGATAGATGGATGCATAATAAACTATGCATTATGAATGCATTTACATACAGTTCACTTGTTTCACAGAAGCAGAGAATGGTGTAGGTTGAAAGGGACCTCTGGACATCACCTTGCCCAACCCCTGTGCCAGCGCAGGGTCACCGAGACCTCATTGCCCAGGCACACGTCCTGATGGTTTTGAATATCTTCAAGGGTGAAAACTCTGCAACTTCTGTGGTCAACCTTTATATGAATGCTTTTTTTAAAAAAAACATTTAATATATATAGATCTCCATATTAATTTTCTAGAGGATTTTCTCACAGTTTACAGTCAGAGTTTGTCACAGTGGTTCAATCAGCCTTCAAATTCTATCAGCCTATTTGAGTTATGGCTCTGATGTAGACAGATTACAGCTTCATTTGGAGCAAATAAAAAATAAAAAAGCTTCTTAAGAGTATACTCTATGTGTAGCTTGACTATTTCTTCTAGAATGTGTATTTTACTTATATTTTTTCATCCTAGGACACTTTTTCACAATCAGCTGAGAAAAGAAACCATTTATCCTTCAGAGTCAACAGAAGCTACATGTCATTCCCTGGTAGGATGAATCCTTACAAACAGTTTGACATTCTGGGAAATACCACCGGTGTCAGCTGGTATGTTGTGAACAGAACACAGGTGGAGAAAATGTGGATGCAAACAAAATTAAATTGCTTCTACCTTTTCAGCTGCATTTGAAATAAAAATTAAGATAATTTCTTTAGTACCTAGAATATTACTGATAGTATTATGCCAATCTCACAACTGGGCTGTAGATAAGGTATCTACTTCTGTTACTATCAAGCTGAAGCAACGCATTTATGTGATGGAAAATTTTCCATAATATAGGATAACATTCAATATTTAAAGTTTACTGCTGTCATTCTAACTCCTGGTCCCTCTCCTGTACATGGCAGATATATCACAGGGTGAGGAATTTCTAAGTGATGTGCAGGTGCTCTTCTTCACACACACATATTCAGTCAATTTGCTCAGATATACATCTGTGCAAGATTACTTGTGCCTGTTTTCAGATTTTAGCACTGGCACATGCTATGCTCAGAATTGTGGAAAAAGAGCAAAAAGAGCTTGAGAAACATGAGACCTTCTACACTGATTCAGAAGAAAATCATGAGCTCCTTCTCTGCACTTTTTTGCTACTTTAAAAGATTCTTGCTGATTTAGCACCTTAGAATCCTCATCTCTACCAGCTCAGTTTTCTTCTGAACTTTTCCACTATATTAGGAAAACAGTGGAAAATTAACATGGATGAGTTCTTCTGCAAAAGTATCAGATTATAACAGTCTTGATCCTGTGCTTTTCTGATCTATGTTATGTCCTGATCTACAACTCTTTGGCATTAGTAGACATGATCTTCTGTTTAAAATTTCCACAGCAAAGCAACTTTAAATTCTTGAAAATCTTATATATAGATTATTTGGGATGAAGTTGAAATCAGCAGATGCAATGAATGCAGTTAAGTAATAATATGTAGGAATTCAAATACAAAATCATACCATATAATACAGAAATCTTCATTTGAAATATTCATGCCAAAGTTGAAAAGTCATGGTTTTCAGCTTTTATATAAACTTGAAAGGTGGAAACTTATGCTTCTTGAAAACCAAGTAAACAATTTGATGATTGAGGCTAGGAGAGTGTTTGCTTTATTATGCATAGGCCTAGTTTTCAGTTCAGTATTCAAACTGGAGGACATTGCACTCTCAGGTGCTGGATTGAGAGCTAAATGCTTCTTCCCTGTTTTCTCAATTTAACAACACATTCAAATTTCTGGGAGACAAAAACCAAACTAACAAATCCAGGAATAGGCATCTCTTGAAACAGACTTCCCAGACCAGTGTATATGATGAGAGAGTTGCATTCTAATTTGGTAGGTAAGCAAAGAATCTTTTTCTCAAGGCTGTGTAATATATTACTGATATCCATTCAAGATATTTGAGTTGTTTCTCCCCTAAGAAAGCTGTCAGTGTTCATGTTAGCTATATTCATGTTACCATTACAACATCTGTCATACTTGCTGGAAAAATCCCCTTATACACTGCTAGACTTCTCTGTTTTATTTTGCTTTTCTATCTAATCTATTGCAATCAATCATGTAGCAGTTGCTTAGCTTATGAGTCTAAAAGTAGTCACAAGTTCTATTTGGTTTACTTTGCTTGCTTAGCATATGCAAGGGTAGCATTACTCTGGAAAATAAAGTGCATAACAATCTTGATTATATGGCATTTAATTTTCTGAGATCAATATCCTGTTTCTTACTAGGGATACCAAACACTCCTAAAGACTTATTAGTTTCTTATATGATAGAATTACTGATTTATTTTGCTGATAGAATGTGTTTCCTGTGCTCATGAGACTTGGTTAGGACACACGTGACAGAGAGAAGACTCAAATGAGAAACCATATTTCATCATCAGTATATAGGTAGGAAGCCAGTGAATGCTCCTTTCCCAATCACC
Source organism: Peucedramus taeniatus (assembly GCA_013400575.1). Classification (NCBI taxonomy): domain Eukaryota; kingdom Metazoa; phylum Chordata; class Aves; order Passeriformes; family Fringillidae; genus Peucedramus; species Peucedramus taeniatus. Next base: position 11,344 of record WBNO01014067.1, read on the forward strand.
ATCACTTTCTGTTCATCATAGAATTTTAATTGCAGCAGGAAGAGAATACAGTGGAAGCTGTGCAAAGATACATTTTTATAGTTCTGGTGATTGATAACTATAGGCAGGCAAGATCTCTTGTCCCCATCCAGGCCCTGGAGGGAACAGGGCATTAATTTTATCCAAGTTTATGATGTTAGTAGATCAGGCATTAGGTTTCCACTGAGGTCAGTGCAGAGTGACAGCCTCCTTCAGATGCCACGCCAGAAGACAGAAGTTAGACTCCTGTGCTGGGTCTTCACTAAAAGAATCACTTCCATTCAGCTCCCTAGCTTAAATGTGCCCAAGAAATGTAGGAAAAAATGAGAAAAGTAAATAACATTCCCTAATACTAGTGTAATGGGTAGTGTAAACCTTCTAGATGGAGTTAATCTAGCATCTCCTGGTAGCAGTAGTTAAATTGTAACTAACTTTTCCCACTTATATTGAAAAGATCGTGAAGAAACTGAAAATCCTTACTACCTGGCAGGATCATTCAAAGTAAATACTATGCCGTTTCTAATTAAAGACCATAGCCTGGCCAGACCTGTGGTCTACACAGATATGCAGTTCTAACATAATTTAGTCAATGAGGTGAGATGCTAGGGCATCAAGCCTGCTGGTACAGGTTCAAAAGGCCCTCAAGGAGGCAGTATGAGTGGATTGGCTTCTGAATGCAATTCACAAACAGGGAAATAAGAGTTAGGAGAAGGGAAATGTTACTCTTCTTATCCTTAATCTGCTCATGCAGGTCTTCTGGTTATCAATACAGGGCTAGCTAATCCAGAAGGCATTTCCTCTCTATCCTTTTGTTGTCCCCTGTTCTGATCACAGCATATGCAACATTTTCTACTAGTAAGGGATGGGAGAATTGGGCTTTTGCTTAGCTACCAGCGGAATATTGCATGTGTGACAGAAGAAGCACAAGATAAGGGATTACCCTTCATGATTAGATCCTAAAGACATTAGGACACGTTTTTGCCTGTGAAGTCAATTTATATGATTTTTTACATATGGGAAGAAATTAATTCAATGGCAAAGCACAAGAAACATCATGAGGAAGTTTTACCTTTGAGTAAAACATTCAAAATCAGTGGAAATATACCAGTTGTTGAGACTGTGTTGTCCTGGTCCTGAAGGCATAAACTGCAAATTTTGTGAGTTTCAGTTTACTAGTTCAGATCTTCAGTGAAATGCATGTGAGGATTTTATTGGTAAAGCCATCTGATCATCAGTTCGTGCCTATATATATATACCTGTTGATTTCTTTGTCAGTTCTCTGAAGAAACTAATTAAAAAAACCTGTCAAAGGTATGTTTTTATGAACATTAAACAACAAGTGTAATTTATATATAGGAAAGTATCTCTGGTGTTCATCCTATATTTTT
>WBNO01014071.1:457-23589 GCA_013400575.1 Peucedramus taeniatus
GTCGCCGCGGCACTGGCGCTGTTTAACTCCTCTCTCAGTGCGGGGCGCTGGGAAGCGAAGCTGCCGTCGCCATCCCTGCCCTTCTGCCCACAGTGGCTATCTAGGGGTAGCCAGGCAGGCAAGGCTCTCCGCAGATCACGCTGGCATGGTGGAGACCACCGCAGGGCCTCCCCACCCCTGGGGAAAAACGGCGCATGAGCTGTTTTGATTTTCTTCTTAGATATGTCATCACAGAGGCGTTACTCAGTTGGGCCAGTAGCATGTCCATCTTCAGAACCATCAGGGATTGGCTCTGCCAGACATGGTGGAAGCTTCTAGCAGCTTCTCACCGAAGTTACTCCTGTGGTCCTCCCCCGCTACCAAAAAATCAGGCCATGCCAAATCAACACTATGTAACCTCTATGTGGAGGAGGTTTCAAATAGCCGCTGCAATAATTTGATTTGAAGCTTTCCAGTTACTCAGTATTACTTTTGTTCATAAACTAAAATAAATCAAAATTCATTTTACTACCTATGTGTAAACTACTAGGTTTATATTTCCTCGTACTTTTCTAGATATTAGTTCATAGTTTAACTTAATTTCTGAAAAACTTGCCAAACGTGAGTGGCTTTGTTTTTTTTTTTCTTCTTTTATGTCTTAATGCTGTGGTGTGTGTACCCCCCATACAATAAGCTTGGATTTTATTAACTGGGCTTATCTACGCGTAGTTCTGACATTTGCAAACCCTCAATACGTCCAGCAGCTAACTTCTCAGGCACAAGTGTTCTATCACTCAGTTTTAAAAATTAATGTATATCATTACTTTTAGAATTGAATATTCATCTTGGCTTAGACTTCGATCAAATCAGCTGCCCATGTCATGGCCCTTGATTTTGATTTTCTTCCTCTTTGTCCATCTTGCTTTTCAAGATTATCTGGTCATTGTGAGGCATGACAGAGGTAGCAGGTATAACCTAGGAGGAAACTGTTCCTCACTTTGAGGCCCCTGGTTGGTGCAAGGAGCAGCACTGGCTGCTCAGCACTTCTGCCCCTGTTTATTGACACTTATTGACTCTCAGCAAATTAGCACGCTTGAATTAATTCTGAGTTACTGATGAGGGAACAATGTCCTTACACCGTTCCATTTCAGTCACTTGCAGGAGGTTTTAATCTGTTTTCGATACACAGTCAAAACCCCAGGAGGCTGTTGGCAGCCCTTGCTGTGTGCCAGGAGGAGGATAATAGGAGCAGTACCAGCAGTGGTAGCAGCTTGTCCTGCACTGAGAGGAGCACCAGGGTTGCAATGAATCTGTGAATGCCTGATGGGGTTCCTGGGTGACCAAGGCCCTCAGTCTATGTGTGGGGAGGGACCAGGTAGCAGAAAGGACAGACAGCTGCTGGAGGGAACCAAGACACTGGGCAACAGCAGCTTTGCCAGCCAGACCACCCATCACCAGCCATAATGCTCCGCAGGGTCTTGAGGACTGATAACAGGCAGGCATGTCCTCTGTGTCCCCCTGTGGTATTAGTGCATGCTGGGACTGAGGAAGATATCCAGACAGAGTTCCCAGGGGAGCATGCCGCTCTCTAGACCTCCAGATGCATGATGTGCCCAGGGTATTTGCTGCTGTCTGAGATCAGCAGTGACCACGCCTGTGGGAAGTGTACACACGTAGAAGAGCTGCTCCGCTTGTTGACCGAGCTTTGGGATGCGGTGTACAGGTTGAAGAGCATCTATGAGTTTGAGAAGGGCTGACTGATGCAACCCTGTTGTCCTCTCTGGAACAAAAATGTTAACTAGGTACAAGACCTGGCAAGGGGTATCCTGTACTCTCTCCCCAGGCAGAAGTCAGTGACTTTGAGGGACAGAGGTAAAAGGAAATCAGTTTCTACCGGGTCCAGGGAGACAACTTCCTCCTTGTCTCTTTGCCTCTCCATCTGTCCTTATGCAACAGATATCAGGCTCTGCAGTTGGATGGACTGGGACATGATGAAGTTGAAGATGATCCACACATTCTTGAGAAGTCAGCTTATTTCCCCTATTGAGAAATATATTCAGTGCAGGCAGTGGTGTGAGCAGCAGAGCGGCACCAGCCAAGTGACGGGACACTCAGACACGATGTGAACTGACAATCCCAGACTATTGCACACTTAGACTGTAAGGATGTAAAAAACAGAGTTTTCATTTGTTTTGGGTCCCTTCTCAGAGGCATCTAAAACATTTGAGTTGTTATGTTGTTATTTAGTTATTGTACCAAGATTAAATTATTTGGAGGATCTGTGAGTCTGAGATTCCCCTATAGGAAACCTACAGTCAAACTGGTGAGGAAGCCAGGTCTGACTCTTGAGTGTAGGGTGTGCAGCTGTGAAGGGTCTTTAGTTCTATCTCAGATGGTGCAAGTGGCTCCTGGATGACTGAGCCGAGAAGTTTTCTTAACATCCACATCATGATTGCCTCCATGAAGAAACAAATGTAAATTTATAATTATGAGAGGAGCAGCAGGTCTGATCTACTGACCAAACCTGCCTTTAAGGGAAGCTTGCTGCTTCTCTTGGGCTTGTGTTAAAGATACTAACAGGAGGCTTTCTAGCCTGATACATCCTTTTCATGTGTGTACCAATAAAGTTATAATTAGAAGTCCAAGGGTGATCAAAAGAGACGTCAAGGCCTTGGGGAGATTGGAAAAGGGATTGGAAATGCAGGTAACATTTTCCTCTGTCCTTGCAGTTGTAGGGAATGATAGTGAAAGAAACAGGTAGCCTATCAATGCCTGGATCCTGAATGATGGTGTGTTAGCGTGAGCTTTCATGCTACACCATGATGGAACTGAGCACACTGGAGCACACCTGAAATGTTTGCATGTGAAGGCAGGTAGTATATGGGATAAAAAAAAGGAGATGATAGCTTTGCCCCAGAGCTAAGACATCACTGTCACAAGTGAGACTCAGTGGGATGAGTCCAGTGATGGAGTGCTGTGGTGTTCACAGGCTTCTCAGGGAGAGGTAGGTGGGGCAGGCAAGGAGGAAGGGGTCAGGCTGGATCTGAGGGACAGGCTGGACTATACAGCATTCACAGTTAAAGATGATGTGGTTGAGAGCTTCTGTGTAAGGACCAGTTAAAAACGAATGAAACAAGTATTGTCAGAGTTTACCAAAGATCACTCTGCCAGCAGGGTTACAGCAATGTATTGTTACAGAAGGAATTAAGGGAAATCACTACATCAGCCACCCCTGTCCTTATGGGCAATTTCCACTTCACAGATATTAGCTGGGACTATCATACAGTAGACACTGAAAGGGTTAAGGAAAATCCTGAAACACTTTGAAGGTTCCTTTTTGATACAGGTACCAAGTGAGCTGACTAGCAAAAATGCCCTCCAGGATCTGTGGTTGGTCTGTGGATGAAATGATGTTTGGTGTCTGTCTTGGCCCCAGTTAGCACAAAGTGGTAAAGTTTAAAATCTTTGGGGATATGAAAAAATTCTGTAGGCAGAGCAAATATCCATGGCTTTTTTTACAGCAGACTGTAGGTTGCTCAAGAATCCAGTTGGTAAGGTCTCATCTGAATCTGCTTTTGAAGGAACTGGGGTCCACAAATGGTCAATATTTAAGACCACAGGAACAAGTAATTCCAGTGCATTGAAGTATATGGACTTTGGAAGTAAGATCAGGTTTCACGGGAGGGTGACAGAGATACCACCACTGCAGGGAGAAAATTCATATGGCTTAAAACTCCATTGGATTTGAAAATGGACAGTAAGATGTGGGATCACAAAAAGGCTTTAATCATGACAACAGCAAAAGAAGGACTCAATAAAACATTGGTCTGTTACTTGACAAGATTGGTTAGCTCACAAACAGGAATGGAGATAAAGCAGAGTGTACTGAAAGAGTTATATGGATGTTACTGTGAGACCTCTCATTTATAAACAGTCTTGAGAGTCTGGATAGGTCCTGGTAAACTGGAAGTTGGCAAATCAGTCCAGTTATTGAGAAAGCCAAGAAAGAAGACCCTGGTAGTTGTAGAACTATCAGTCTGATTTGGTGCCTGGTAAAACTATGGAGAAAATTGTTCTGGGAGTTGAAAATGCTTGGAAGACAATGCAGTCATCAGTCAAAGATGATGTGACTTAAAGAAACAAAGTCAGATGACTAACCCAGCATCCTCTTATGAGAATGTTATCTACCTAGTGGACAAAAGAAAGGTAGTGAATATGTTGGTGTTTTGGTTGGTTGTTGTTATTTTTATTTTGAGAAAGTTTTTGATACTGTCTTGGTATCCTTTTGGGCAAGCATGAAGCTAGACGTGTGCTATAGGATGGAGGAACAATTGGCTGAAAGACTGGGCCCAAAGCAAAGTATTTAAGGGGTAACATCTGGCCAGTCACTAGTGGTGCTTCCCACAGCTCAATTTTAGGATCAGTTTTCTTCAGTGCTTTTATCAGTGAGCCGAACATAGGATCAAGTGCACACTAAGTAAATTTCCCATACTAAACTGGGCTGGTGATTCCCTCATGAGTAGAGAGGCCTTACAGAGAGATCTTGGTAGACTAGAGCACTGGGCCATTCCAACCATATGAAATGTAGCAAGCATAAGTGCCAGGTTCTGCATCCCCAGTGGGATCATCCAGGACATGTGTACAGACTGGGGGACAAAAGGCTGGAATGTTACCCTTAGGAAGGAATCTGGGGAGTTTGGTTGATGGTGAGATCAATATGAGTCAACAGTGTGCCCTGGTGGCTAAAAGAGCCAGTCCTATCCTGGGGTAGGAGCAGAGGGAGTAATGCCCATATCTCCTCTCTGGTGTCTGGAGATGCAATGCCAGGGCACGGCTTAGAGCTGCATTGGGGAGGTTCAGATGGGATATTAGGACCACTGAGAGAGGTCTTAAGCCCTGGAACAAACTCCCTAGGGAAGTGATCAAGGCTCTAAGCCTGTCAATGTTCAGAAAGTGTTCGGACAATACTTTTAAATGTAAGGCTTAACTTTTAAATTACTCTGTGTAGCCAGGATTTGGACTCAATGGTCCCTGTGGGTCTTTTCCAAGTTAGGATCTTCTGTGCACTTGTTTTCCTCTTCCAGCTGAAGGAAGATGATGCACATTATGACATTTATATAGTAGAGTAAATTACATTTGTTTGTTTTTTCCACATGCCTATATTTGTGAAGCAAGGAAGCTGTATTTCACATTTTTGTTTGTAATGTCATGGAAGTAAGAAAGATCTGGAGAGAGAATATCCTGTTTCTAAGTTTCCTCACAATAGTTTTCAATGCATTCATTCTTTTCTTACCCTCTGCCACCACTTAAAAGAATAAAATCTGTTAACAACAGGCATATGTGATCAACAGCTCCTCCTACTTCAAATCTGTCTTTAAGCTTCACTTTTTGGGAGTCCATCCTACATTAACCTTCTGCTAGAGTTTATATCAAACCAAAAATGCAGTAACTATGGTGCTTTGTGAATGTGTGTGTTAGTGAAATTGTGAACTTCTGCATTTGCTAGTCTTTTGATAGGACATGGCTGAAATCTACTGGCAAAAGTACAAAAATAGGCTCTCTGAAATGAGACTGTTCATTGAATGAACAGTTACTTGGAGATGCACAAGAAATTGATCTTTCATGCGTTTAGGAAATAAAGCTTTCTGATTTAGGTGATATTTTAGAATAAAGCAACATCTTCAAATTCTGAGGATTCAGTTATTTAATGATATAAGACAAGTAAAAAGATGGTGCCGAATGAACTAGTGGCTTAACTAAAGAAAAAATGTGGTCTGATTCCATTCTTTGATTGTTTAAATGTATCCCTCTTTTGGGTAGGGTTTTAGGGAAGGTTTGGTTTATTTCATGACAGGAAGGCTAACATCGCTTTTTCTAATGCTGGCTTTTAGAATTCTGCTCAGCTGTGGGTGCTTGAGGTTTTTGTGTTGATGACTATAGATTGATTCATTCATTCTGGTCCATTTTCAAGGCCGTGCCTCTCTATCAAAAATGTCAAATATATTTGTGTCTTGAGGGATCTCCATCATTCTGAGGGCTTTTTTTTTTTTTTTTNNNNTTTTTTTTTTTTTTAATTCAAGCAGAATGTCTGAAAGAGATGTTGAAAGCTAAGAAAGAAAATGAAAGATTTAAAAAGAAGCAACATACCCACAGGCTATCTCTGACTAATAAGAATTCAAGCGGCTGTGCTTTTTTCCAAGTGAGTGACCAAATGAAGCTTTTCTGTTTGACATTCTCTTCTGCTTCTTCACCTGTGCCACACAAAGACTTTTAGTCTCCATCTTCTGAATAAAATCTATTTCTAGGTCAGGCACACCTCACACAGGAAAGGGAGAAATGTTGCAGAGATGAAGGAAGGTCCAAAGCTCTTCTACTTTTACTCCCAGACATGATATGGTTAATCTGTTTACTAGGACAGTCTGAAAACTAATGCTAGCTATTTACTGTCTAAAGTCAGTGCTACTCCTCACCTTGAAGTAATTTCCGAAGTGATTGAATATTCATGAGATTTTCTTCAGAGTGGGATAAAGGCTTCTCCGTCCTGGTTGTGTTCTTACCAATAGCCAGGAGAACAAGGAAGATATCTTGCAGAGTAACGAACACCCAAATTTATTTTCTGCAGAAGGAAATAGCATGCTGTTTAGTGAGCTGACAAAAGAGTAAACCTTGAACTGTTAGAAGGCAGACCAACATGCATGATTCTGCAGTTCAGCTCTGACAAATGTGTAAGACTCATGGTAATTCAATGGCATCTAAACCCTTTTTAAAAAATAATGTAGCTAAACATCACTACAGTGTAAAAATTGTTGGTTTTTTGGTTTGTTCAGTTTGGTTTTTGTTTGTTTTTTTTTTTTTACTAGACTCATACAGGAAAGAAAAAGGAGAATTCTACATAAAATCATAGGGTGGTTTGGGTTGGAAGGGACCTTGAATATCATTTAGTTCCAACTCACCTGTCAAGAGCAGGGACACTATTCACTAGACCAGGCTCTTCAGAGCTCCATCTAACCCAGCCTTAAACACCTCCAAGGATGGGGCATCCACAGCTTGTTTGGGCAACCTGTTTCACTGCCTCAGATGAAGGTGTTCATGCAAATGAATTGATATTCTCTTATTCCAGATAGATGTCCAGATAAAAGGCAAACTGCAAAGGCTGTGAACCTCTGCCCTTCTTTTTCCTTCCTAGTCTGTCTTTACACTGGATATTCTGTCTTCAGCTCCACCACAGCCTCATGCTACCAGCTGCCATCCAGTATCATTTAACTCTGATTCAGTTTTCTTCTTTTTAAGAGATCAGGGTAGCAATTGCTTTAATACCTTTTGTAATCACAGATTTTAAGTTTAAAATGGACATAAGAACAATGCCCACAACAAAGATAATTTTTTTTTTTTTTTTTAAGAAATTACACTGGTAATACCTGTTAAAAGAGTTATGTGCATTTCTGGCTCAGCAGAAATGACTCTTGTGCCAAAGACTGAGAGTGTAACTCTTTGGAGAAATTAAAAGGTTATCTTAATTTGATTTTTTGATGCATGGGCATAGAGGGGGGTGAAATTGGTTCAGTAATTTTTGGGTTTATTTTGGAGTCTCTTTTACCCATAACTAAAACTCTAGGACTCAAGTTGTCTTTTTGTCTTTCAGGCTTAAGAACAACAGTAAATCAATTCTGATAATTCACCAAATGGTGAAGCATTACTTTAGAGGATTCTTTTTTTTCCCAATCTGAATCAAGCAATGTTTTTTCTTACAAATATTTTGTATAGATGTAGTTATACTTCAGTTAATAGAGAGACATTGATTGTAGGCTTCTTACTTGTTTCAGTTTTGTTCAATTAGCTGTATAAAACCCAACCGTTGGAGATGGAGTTTCCTTGAAAAACAGGGAGGTTGATTTCATTTTGAAAAGGGAGTAATGTATTTTATGAAGCTTCCAGAGAATAAAAATGTATAAATTATGCCTTGTTAGGATAAGATGCTTTAAATGTATAGGGTTTGCGGTGTATGTTTTTCAAAAGTGGGGACTAGACACAGTTTGAGACTATTTAAAATAAATGTTTCAGAACCATATCAGGGACTCACTCAATCACGTGCTGGCATGAATAACAGTCCTACTTCCAAAGTACTCTTCCCAACTGTGCTGAATACTTGAGGTAGTTGTGGCTGAATGCTAACAGAAGTTGGAGGTAATGTGCTGTCCTGGTTTATGCATTTCAAGGCAGGCACACGGGATTTAATTGCTGCTCTTGTAACTAGTTGAAATGACAAAGGGAATGAAGTAGCTGAGACTGAAAAATCTGTGACTCTGTAGTTCAAAGCAGAGATGTCTGTGGTAGGCTGACTGAGGTTTATAAAATTGGTGAAGGCAAGAGATGAACTGTTGTTCACTAAATCTTACTACAGAAGAGCTAGGAAATGAATTTCAATAGATAAACAGATAAGTATGCTTCAATACAGTGCACAGTAGACTTCTGGATGTCATGGAGGCAAACACAATGTGAACAGATGCAAAAAAAGACGGACAAACTGTGAGGGATGACTGGTCCATAAACAGAAAGGGGATAAGCAGGGATATTTTTTAGCATTCATAATCCAGGTTTGTAGGTGCTAGGAGAGCATCAGAGTGATGAACTCTAGGTAGTGTTGAGTATTGTGTCCTGCCACTGGGCAAGGTCCTCCATGGCTCTGGCCCAGTAAAGTGGGTTTTGTGCCCTTAACACAAAACAGTATTAAGCGGAAAACAAACAAACAGTGGAAAATTACATGTGGTGATCACTGGGGTTTTTTACCCCTGGGGAGGAAGGGGTGAATTTCAAGATGTATTTTGAACTTAATGTAAAGTTTCAGCTTGAGTCCCAGCTTGCTTACCTTAGCTGTCATTACTCTTTTGACCTGAAGCTGAGCTGCTGGCTTGTGGTTTGAAATCCTAGGCCTAAAAGTGACATCCATTTTAATATGCAGTACTGACAGAATGGTGGATTGCAGCTGTGGGTAGGGGCTACCTGTCAGCCCTGAACCTTTTTTTTTTTTGATGGAATCAAAGTCAGGCTGCATGACTGCCTTGTCTCCTGCCCTTTTACTGGGCAGCAAAGGAAACCTTTGCCTTCTTTCAGCTGAGAGTGGTGCTGCTCGCTGCTCTCCTTCCGCCAAGGAGAGAATGAGGAGGAGAGAGGTCCAGTACTTGGCTGGAAGGCAAGATTGCCTTTGCTACCTCCCAGCTGAGATTTTCTTTTTTTCTTGACTGTGTGAGTACATAGTTCAGAATTACTCTCTTGTTGCTTTTAGCCAAATCACAGAGAATAAAATATGATGGCAGAGGAGCTCTTGGGCAAACACCTGCCTCACCTGATGATGATGATAAACACCAGTGACTGGAAGTCTCTGTTGAGACCAGTGTCTGCTTGTGTGAGTGCTTTACTGATGCACTAAACTTGATTGCAGTTATTGGTTAGAGTGGAAAAGTTATTGCTGCCAAGAATAGTACTCTCTCAATAGACCTGACCTTGGCATAGGCTCTAATTTGGAGATGACATGGGCAAAAGAATTTGACAACATGATCAAAATTATAATGTTTACCTAACTATTTGAAAACTTTGAAGTCTCAGACTGAAAGATATGCATAATTAATGGATTTTAAGCAATTATAATCTTTTCTTTCTTTCTTTTTTTTTTTTTTTTTTTTGAGGATTGGATGCCCTGTGTAAAGTAACCTATGCACAATTCAGCTGCTCACAGTATTTATCCCAGTACCAAAGGATAAGGCCTGAACAAGGAAATCTGAGTTGCTGTTAATGTAGATGATCATTGAATGTCCTCCATCCTAACATGCAGCAGCATGAACATATTATTTACTTAATTTTAAAGTACTCATGTATTGGTGAAGAAGTGTTTGAAATGTTGAGTTGACTCTTTATTATTTCTGTCATTGTCAGTTGTTGACCTGAATAACCTCTTCAAATATGATGTGAAAATAATCACCATGTAGCGTATACCATGTAGATTACTTGAATGGAAGAACATTATTTGTTCAGGAACCAAAATATCAGGAGCTATTGATGTAATAATAAAAAATAAATTCTGCTAAAATTGGTTAGAAACAGAAAAGCTTACCATGGGATCATATAATTAAGGTGTGGAAATCAATGCTGCAACCTGTCAAGTTAGATCTTCCTAAAGTTAAATCAGGAAATTACATTGATGTGGCTGGACCTATGAATTACAGTATTTAGCTACAGCAGTAAATTACAAATATATTATGCTTTCATTTCTGTTTCTGAAAGTGCTCTTTGCTGGTGCTGCTTGTACTTTGGGCGAGGCTTGGTTGCTGGTTGTACTCGGTGTGTGCCCTCTGTGACAAGTGAGAGTCGACCAAGGACAAAGGGCTGTCCCTAGGCAACACTGTTATACTCACAACTACATTTTATAGACAAAAGCAATTGGTTTATTGCCCTGAAGACACCTTTGTCTGTTTGGACATATTTTTTGTAATTGAGATGTAATCTTCTACTTCATAATGGTCTTGAGAACTGTATGTCATTTGTGACACTTCATTTAAAAAAGTAAGGTAAAGTTAAGATAAACAAGGCTGCAGGCAGTGGCTGAAGGAGCACTGTGGATTTTGCATTAGAGAATTACTCCTTATAGCTGGTTTTTCTTTCAGGTTTGGTTTCACATTTAAGTACTCAGCTGTCAGATATTGATATGCCCAATCCTGAGTAACTCTTTGTACTGTCTCTGTGTGACAGGGACTCCTGTTCTTTGCCAGCTCAACATCCAGCTGAAATGATTTTGAAAACTCATGGAGGTTTTCAAAGTAATATGAAGTTTTAGTCTTCTCTTTCATGTACCCTGTTTAGAAATTGTTATAGGGCTGCTGGAAACTAGAAATCTTGCAAATTGAAATGTTTTTTTATATATATATTTTTTTTATTTTCAGAGGAGACTGATGTCCATTTTTTTCTGAGGACTGACTCAAATTTTCAGAGGCTTTTATAGTTATATTGTCAAGCCCAGCTTTTGAGGAGGATGCTATCTAGAAATCTGATATAGAACAGTTTTGACATTATTGTACCCAAGTTTTGGAAACTGAAGTAGCCACTATTCACCTGAGAAAAAGTCCCAGAAGTTTTTGAGGTACAGTTGATGTACTCATACACCAAACAAAAGTCTTCTGCTGTGAAGAAGTGTAGTTTTTCTGTAGTGAAAAAAACTGCAGAAGTATAAAACATTTTTTTGCGATGTTTCTACTTGTAGGTTCATCACTTCAGATGTTATGATAATACAGATGCAGAGAAAGGGAAGCAAGTTCAGTCAGTTGTCAGGTATTTTATAAACCCAAGATTTTCTGCTCATTTCCAGCTGGCCAGCCATTGGCTTTTGCATATTCTGAACCAATTGTATTCACATTAACAAAATGTTCTTTTTTTTTTTTTTTCTTTTTTTTTTTTTTTTTTTTTTTTTACAGCTTGACATTTGGTGTTTTTAGGTTGGGCTCAATGATCTCAGAGGTCTTTTCCAATGTAAGTGATTCTGTGGTTTTCTTATAACTGTAACATTCGCTTGGCATGGGAATTCAGTCTGACAAATGTTCTATTCCTTATTTTCCTTCAGCTTCTATCTCTTCAAAAGTGTTGATACTGAGCCACAGCATTTGGGATTAATGATAGATGACGTATTTAAGTGTCTCTGAAAATGAAATTCACAGAAAACATCTGAAGAGCTGGTGATTTTTGAAAGTATGACCATTGGTAATGATGTTCTCATTCTCAAAGGTGGATATTTAGGGATCCCATTTGCAAAAATAAAAAGGCTATTATCACAGCTTGAAATATTTGAACTACAAAGGATAGATTGCTGGTCTGAGCAAAGTTTTAAGAGGGTAATAAGCCTATCCCTATGATAGCAGCACATAAGCCATCTAAGATTAGTTGTGAAACAATTTACCAGCCTACTAACAATCTGTATTTCAAAAGTCCTTGATGTGAAAGCAGCTAGATGCAGTACAGTGAGAGGAGTTGAAGTAACTTTGAGATTTACCAACTCTGACCTTAAATGTAGGCCATATATGCTAGATTCCTAAAAATAACTTTAATATCTGCATTAGACTAGTTGTCAGACTGTGTTCAGCCTCACAGCCTGCTATGTTTCAACATGACTTGAATAAGCTTTTAGATCATGGCTTTAATCCCAGAGATTTTGAAGTAGCACCAGTGTGTCTTTTAAAATACATGGGTATGAAGCAGCTGTTGAAAATAGAATACCATGGATGAATAGACTTCTCTGTTACATATATAGGACTTGCTACCATTTTTCCTTGAAAATGCATTTTTGCAATGATTTGGTACAAGAAACACGGATTGATTACAAGGCATGGCAACTGTGCAGTAAAGAGACTGACTATCAGCTAATCTATGGGCCCAACTGCCTATATCTATAGGCTTCCAATAGCTTCCAATAATCTTCAGCATACCATTATCACCTACTCTTCAGAGTATGGCTTTTGCATGTAAGAGTCACACGTACAACTGCAGTGCAAGGTTGATACTGGTCTGGGGAAAGGAGTTCAGCTGGAGCCTACATGCTTTGTCTCTTAGCAAGCATGCAGGCTTGGGTCCACACAAGAAATCATGGCATTAATAAACTCAGAGTCAAATTTGTCAGAAAATAAAATATAGGAACATGAATGTACGGGTAGGTTTGGACCTGCTTGCTTTCTGTTTTTCTTCACTCTCCATCGTTTGTTATGAGCAGACCCCACACACTGGATGAAAAGCTTGCATTGATTATTATAGTCTTTAGATTTATGTGTATTAATAGAAAGGAGCTCTTGACTGAAAAGCTCAGTAGAGAATAAAGTATTGCTGTTACTCCTGGAGTGAGTCAGAGGAGTGGCAAGTACCTGAAGCTTTTGGAAAAAAAAAAAGAGTTTCCAGAGAGCCATCATTATCTTGGAAGTCCCACCCTCAGCAGATCATCAAGAGCTATCAGAAGTTTCTGGCTTTCTCTAGGTACTGGTGGTTGCCCACAGAAGGAGATGGCATTATCATGCCTGGAAGGAGAATTCCATGATCACAGAATAAGAGAATCACAGAATGACTTGGTTGGAAAAGGCCTTTGAGATCATCAAGATCAACTTATGACCTAACAACTCCTCATCAACTAAACCATAGCAATGAGTGCCACATCTAGTCCTTTTTTAAACACATCCAGGGATGGTGACTCTGTTACCTTCCTGGGCAGATGATTCCAGTGCCCAATCACCCTACCTGTGAAGAATTTTTTCCTGATGTCTCACCTAAACTTCTCCTGGCCCAGCTTAAGACTGTGTCCTCTCATTCTGTCAGTTGCTACCTGGGAGAAGAGACCGACCCCCACCTGGCTACAGCCACCTTTCAGGGAGTTGTAGAGACTGATAAGGTCTCCCCTGAGCCTCCTTCTCTTCAGGCTAAACAACCCCAGCTGCCTCAGTGATTCCTCACAGGGCTTGTGTTCCAAGCCCCTCACCAGTCTCCTTGCCCTCCTCTGGACATGCTCAAGCCCCTCAATGTCCTTCCCAAACTGAGGGGCCAGAACTGGACACAGCACTCAAGTTGCTATCATTCATTCCCATTCAATATGCATCATGGGTATTGCAGTTCCTGGGTTAGCATGGGTCCAGTTCATTCAAAACAGCTGGAGACCCAGCCAGATGGCTGATTGAGCCATTTGAACTATTGCATTTGGCTAGAGCTCCTTCTGGCTCACCCTTACCCTGCAAGATGTGCAGGTCTAGGCACATCTTGCTGAGTGACCCTTGGACCTTTGGTCTGACCTCCTTCTTCAGCAAGAGAACTTCATTACACTCTGAGTTGGTGGATGGCTTGGGCAAAAGCTGGGATAAATGCAGACCACTGCACTGACAGTCTTTAAATGTGTGTGCTTTCTCCCTACCCCTTCTCCCTTTCATATCCATGCATGTGAGGGTGTCCTCAAGTCTCTTTCTGCTACTAGGGAGGATGAGCAGGTCACAGCTCATGCTATACCTATTTCAAAGCTGTATGCATGTGCTGGTTGCTCAACTGAGTCAGCCAGACTTGAAAAACAGAGCTCAGAGTTCTAGTGATTCCCTTATTAGAAGCAATGACTTGGGCTTTGTGTCCTCTGCACAGCAGCAAATTTTCTCAGAGCATGTAGGATTTGCCTCTTGTCTCTTCTCTGACAAATGACGCTGAAATTTCCTAATGAGAACAAAATTGTTGGAGAGATCAGGTTAGTGGGAGGCAAGGAGGAGAATTAGATCAATAGTTCAATCTTCTAAGTAATCTTTCCTTAGGACCTAGTCTTTAAATAACCTTTCGTATCTTTTCCTCATCTTAGAGAAATGTGTTCCAGTTTTCAGTCTTGCAGCAAGTGGCAAAAGAACACTTTGCTTACATGCTGTGTATTGAAAGATTGCTTCAGTAGCATGAGTCCCATGTTACCCAAAGGAAGCCCCTGGTTCTGTTTCTAAACTTCACAAATTAGGCAGAGTGGTGTAGGAGAGAGTAGGGGGAGTCTTCACAGGCAGACCTGTGAAGCTAGTTAGGAGCCTTGGACTTGAAATCAATGACTTGAATGCTGAAATCTAAAAAAATTTGCACTTATTTTTGACATAAATTCTTGGATCGAGTCCACTTTTTGCAAAGTTTGATTCTGCTTCTAATTCAAGAGAAAGTATTTTAGAAATAAGGTAGGTATCAACATGTATTCCCTGGATAATCTCAAAGTGGAGTAATAAAAAACGAAGGAAAGAATAAAATTTAGTTCAGTTGAAATCAATACTTTGTGTGCTGGCAGGTTCAAATGTGCCTGCACTAGAATCATTATAGGTGGTTTTTTTTTTTTTTCTCCTTATTGCCATGAATTAACTGTGAAGTTGTCAGTGGAAAGTTTTCAGGTAAATGGCTGTCATCTTCATTTGTTTTTTAATATATTGTCTTCCCACTGAACCATTGTGAAACTTCAGGTATTTTAGGAAATGTGGTTGATTAGTTCTATAACTTTTGATCCATCATTTGTATACTTTTTAAAACCATTCATGCAGAAAGCAAATCATGTAGGCAAGTTTTTCCTATTTAATCAACTCTAGTTTGAAACAGCAACAAAATATAAGTCATGAAGCTTTGTTGATGCAAAACAGAAATCCTTGTTTCTGCTAGGTTAGACTTGCAGCCATTCTGCAGTATTTGGAAATCAGGTACAAGTTCACTTGAAAGTATGAAGTAAATTAACCATGAAACAAGAAAAACTATGGCTTGGTTAATAATTCAACAGCATAGTTTTGTTAGGTATTATTTAACAACTTAGAAGACTATGTGGTATGAGAAAGAAACATGAAAAGGGCCAATTTTGTGAGAAAATTCCAGACTGGTATATAACAGCCTGTTCCATCATTTTTTAAAATGAAACCAAAGTGTTTGCTAACTATGCCAGTAATTCCTGTTTCTGCTTACAGAGATAGGTAGGGACATATTTATTGTTTTTATGCAATAGATGAACCAAGTGTATTCAAATATATTGTATTGCTGTTTAACTTTTCCGCAGAAGAGTAGCTAGATATGTGTGGTACAACTTAAAGAGACTTTGATCACTAATATCCCAGGGAATTTCTTCTCAAGGCTTCACAATCTGAACATTTGACCTTGACCAAGAAGGATATTAAAAGAACACTTATATTTTATTTGTTAATTTGTATCCTGAAGTTGCCTCCTGGGCATCCTCTTCATGGCAATGAGCTACTCAGTGCTGCACAAGCCAGTCATGCAGCAGGTATGAGGAACACACTGGAACAGTGGGAAGATGGATCAAGCAGTTAGCCAAAGCCAGTGAGTAAAAATACAAATTAAGAAAAAGCCTTGCTGTGAGAGCTCTCTGGCTAAGGATCAGTGCTGCTTTGCACAATGAGTTACTCTGACCAGTTTGAAGTTAGTGCTGGACATCCACTGTAACTACAAAATGAAGACTGGTTCTTTTCAAAACATGCTTGCTCTGGGTGAATCAATCCTCTTGTGCATGGAGCTCCTGTGATAAGGAGGTCAGAGTTACACCAGGTGTCTGTCAACTGCCCTCAATCAGGCCAGGCCAGGGCAGTGTGGGGAAATTAACTTTTGAGACAATTTTGCAGGGATAGGGGATGATTTCTTGACTTGAGTTTTTGATGAGAAGCTTACAAAGCTCTTTGAGTGTTTGTAAACTGTTATGTATTTCTCAGACAATCTTCCCTGACAAATAAACTATTTGTTTTCACAGTCATGTGAGTTTCAGAAAAGACAGAATGGATCAAAAAAAAAGTATCTCTAATGGATTGTATTTGGCCTGAATTAGGCAGGAGTAAATCACAATCTATGAAATATTTAAGTCATAAGCAACCAGATAATGGTATTACACTGAAGTAAACAAAATTGAAATAGGTCTGGTAGTTTATATGCTGGTAAAAGTAATGATCTCAATTTGTTTCTTGAAGGTTCTTTCTGAATCTGGATTAGCTTCCCAAGGAAAACTTAGAGGAACTGACAGAGTAGCTGTTGGTCTGTATTGAATTGACCAAACTTCTGGGTATAAACCAATAGGGAACTACTTGCTGCCCATTTGTTAGGGATGCTGGAGCTGGATGCTGAACATTATCTTAACATTCTGTAGAGTGCTGGAAGACTTTGATGACATTTGGGGTTTGACTCCTGGTCTTGACTCAAACTATCAAATTATTTTATAATATCAGCATCATGCACTATACATTCCTCACGCATTCTTACTGTGAATACTTTAAAAAAATAATCTTATCTAAATTAGGCTGAATGCTCTTGTAGTCATTGTTTATTTCAGTGGGAATGAACTCATCTTGTGTTTTAAATGGACATGGGACATGCTCACATGGGTGGTGGGGTTAAAGGGGAGGTACTACACAGTTATTTCTTATTTTCTTGTTTTTGTTGGAATTACATTTAGCTCATTGATTATATTTAAGTAGTTAGGAAGCTCATGCTTTAACCAAAGTAAATTCAGTAACAGATAGATTGGTTAGGGAAAAAAGAGTGTGTTTTATAAGTAACATGAACTCACAACTTCCTAAATGTTCCTATAATTTTTCTTCTTGGTACAAAATAACACACTTGCTGGGAGAAGTTCCTGTGAAAATAGGAAAGGTAAGTCCAGATTGTCAGAACAAAATGGTAATCAATGTAACTACTTCAACAGAAATAGCCTTCCTTAGGATTAATTTTGTGTACTTTACAGATTAGAGAATTCTGATTTTTCACTTGGCAGCTCTTACTTAATATACAAATCAATCTCAAAGGCTAAATCAAGGCTTTACTGGTACCCGTTCTATTCTGTTATTACCTTTGTGTAACACTTGGTATGAGTCAGACATTTAGTAACCAAAGTTAAAGATGCATATAAAGACCTAGAATATAAAAGGCAACATATGTGACAGTTTCACATGATTGTGATTTTCTCCTCCATACAGACTAGTCAATTGTAATTAAAACATTAATTACATAGGACAGGAGACACTAATTAGAGGAGCAGCTTTGTTCAGACTGAGATGATGTTAGAACATGGGAGGTTTTTGTGAGGCAGAATGTATGGCTGAAGGAGACATCATTAATTTGAACTGCTGTGATATTGCTGAAATAAGCAGACAAACTTTTAAATACTTTTAACTGTGGCTGAAGGTTGAACATGCAGGTTTCTTATCTGGATGCTGAAGAAAGTAACTACATTATTAATATTGCTGTGTGAAAGAGTTTTGCCAGCAAATAAGGAACTATAGGACAAAAATAGCAAGTAAAGATTTTTGTACAGCTCTATAACAGACCCTAGTGACTAGTACTGGTATTTAAATAGTTTTGCAGAGTACCATCTGCTGCCATAATCAATGAGGTAAATAGTGGCCATCTTGCTTCAAAGTGTATGTGTATGAACTTGTACACATACTGGTCATATTTGATACCTAATGTGTTCACACTCAGTCTTACTGTATTGGATAGCAGTGCTTGCAAGCAAAAGGTCACTGATATTCTGAAATTATCTGAAAGGTGGATAAAAAAGGCTTCACTTAACTGATGCTTCCTTTTTTTTTGAAAAAAACCCTGAACTGCAGATGCCTCAGAGAGTGGATCAGCATAGCTGTCGTGCATTAGCTCGCAACAGTGAAGTGGGAAGTGATAGCTGACTGGAACTCATGGAAGGAAAAGATTTGTAAACTGTGGGGTTTTAAAATTAAATTAAGTTGATATTTGAACAAAACTTGACAATACCCATGTTCTGTTAAAGAGCCATGGGACCTTTGACCAGAACAAGGGCAGAAAAGAGCTGTAAAAAAAATCTAAATGATAGCTGTGCAGTACTGTATATTATAACAGCATTACAAGAGCTGGCTGGAAACAGATCAGAGGTGGGAGAAGAAAAGCACTTCTGCAAAATTCAGCACCTTGTGTGGAGAAGGATTGTTAGCTACATGACAGTTAAATAAAGCAACAGGCATTAGACTTGAACTCCTGAGAGAAAACTACAGAACAGTTGCAGCACCATTATTTTACTCAGCTCATTACAGCAGGAAGATTTTAGGTCAGAAAATTCTAGTTAGCAAGTGAACTATGCATCTCAGTAATACCTCTTGGAGAAAGATGAGATCAGTGGCTAAATACTTCATTCAACATGTAAATGAGAGTACACCTGACAAAAACTGAATTACTAGGAAATAAATCCAAAAAGGCTGCTGTTTTGCCCATTTTATATTAAGCATAAACGGCTCATTTTGTAAGTAGAGAAGAAAGTATAGGGAATTTCATCTCAAGTTCTAAACCAGTGACATTTTATAATGGAAAAAGGTAAAACCCCAAAATATGTCTGACAATGGGTTGCCTCAAAGTAATAAAGTAATACAAATTTATTACAAAGAAATAAAATATATTTGCATTTACCCTTTGATTTTTAGAGGAGGACATATTTTAATCTTCCTTAGACTTCATTTATCTGTCAATTTTTTTTTCAAATGGAATTCCTTCTGAAAGGCTTAACATTCATTTTTGTGCAGCTGACTCATAGCCCACTTCTTGCATAAAGAGAAATGCCCTGTTTTGAGCACTAAGGTGATGCATCACTCTTATCCTCTGCACAGAGCACACTGCATATTAATTAAAACAAATGACCTTATTTATTCTGCATTCTCAAAACAAAAAAAAAATGTGTGTGGGGGGAAGTGGGGAAGAGAGATGGACTAAACCAAAAAGTCTGTTAGCAGAATAATGATTTTCAGCCACTCCCAAATGTGAAACTTGGCATGCTAATTCTCTGCTTAAAATATGCTATAACTTTGGTGCTGAGATTCTTGTCCAAACTTCATTTTTCACAAATATGAAGTAATTAAAAAATTTATTTTAAGAATATGGGTGCTTTGCATTTTGTTGTGGTTATGTGTGAAACTTGGTGGTAATGGGTGGCTTTAAAGGGTTTTCCTGCAGTGTTGGGACAGATGATTAGAATCCAAGGAAATGTTAGTCGCAGCAGCCTGTGGACAGGTCAAAGTTTGTGAGCTAAGTATAGCCCTACATAGTCTTACTGCTTTTTAATTTTTTTACATGAGGAGTAAACATACTTCTGTCACTATTTTGCTGATGTAGGGTCCCTCTGAATAGCTCTGCAGGTGCAAACGAACCGGTACTTTTGTTCATTTCACAGCGCTTCTTCAGGAGTGTAAATAAGGAACAACTCCAGCTCAGACCAAAGACAGCAATTAGTGTTATGAATTGAAGAGCTAGGCCTTTAAGAACAGCATCACTCATGAAGGCCTGAAAACCCAGTATATTGGCAGCAGATAGGAGATAAAACAATTCTTGCCAATTACTTGTGCTACACCACACTGGGAGAGATGCTGTTATGTAAGTGTCTCAAACTGGGGGGTCACATGAATAACAGATTTTTCCATGATGCTTTCAGCTTCTTGAAACAATGGACTTGAATTAAGATTGCTCTTGCAATTGCCTCCTTCCTCCCTTTCCCTTTTTGTGCCAAGCATCATTAGCTCTGTGGTTTTGTTTCATTTGGTTTTAATGCTTATATAGAACCAGAAACATTTTCAGACTCTTCATGAAAAATGTGCAAGTAGAAATACTGACAATGCAGAGAAACTCTTTTAGCCAATGCAGAATTGCCAGAACTTGCCAAGAATAGTGATGTCTTGTGGAAAAGTTTAAGTCTCTTAATTGACCCTGGTTTGAGCAGAGGTTTGAACTGAATGACCTTCAGAGGTCCCTAGCAAAATAAATTTTCAATGCTTTTATGGTTTTAGCAGTTCATCAAACAGGCCAGGGATGTTAGACCAGTTTGAGATGCAGGGTGTTAACCAGTTGGATCAGAAAGTTCTGATCTGCCTCTTAGATACAGTCCATGCCTTGGGCTTCCAGGTTTGGTTGTCCCACAGCCCTGGAATTATGTAGAGGTGAAGTAAAGAGTCTTCAACTACATGACTAATTCTGGTTTCCAATACCTGCTAGTTACCCTTAGTGCACAAAATTCTGTAAAAAAGTGCTGCCATTCAGGATCTTTTTTTCCTCAGTGATGCCTCTTATATACACTTGGAAGGACCTGATCTGCTTTGATATCTTCAGTGTTTGGCCTGATTTCACCATTGTGACCACATTTTCATTATTTGATTGCAGATGAGCTAGAGAAAGTAGTTTCTTTTCACTTGTTATTTCCTTGTGTTTCTAACTTTCTTGTTCCTCTGAAATTCATTGTTATCTTATTAAAGTGAGCTGACAGGAAGGGTATGTTGATATAACATTTGACATAGGAACACTAAAATATTCCAGCTATCTATGCTTTCTGAAATCCAGGATTTACTGGAATATTTTCTAGGCTGCTCATTATTGAGTAATGCGAAACTTGTGTTCAAACAAAATACGTGCATTGATAGTGAAGGCCTTCTGAATGGTTTTTATCAAGATCCTAATATTTTATAGGATATTTAGGCTGTGTAGTGAAGAATTTACTAATGAACAGTAACTCCATCATAGTTTTCTAGAATTCAAATTAGGTTTTCACATATTACCTCTTTCTTATAGATGGTGAAGGCAAGAACAAAAATAGGCTTTTTTTTTTTTTCCCTTTTAAGCGTAGAGGTCAGAAAAAGTTGGTGTTCCATTTCTTTAGAAGTGTGAGTTAGCTATATAAAAACAGTAGTGTTATGTACTTTATTCACTTTCATATGCTTGTAATTAAGTTTGGAATAGCAATGAAGTTGATCCTTTAATTTTGTGATTTCAGTATGGCTCTCCAAAGAAACCTATTTTACAAAGTCATGCTATCTTGGTCTCTCCTCTTCCTGGTAACTTTTGAATGTTTTGAACAGTTTTTTAAATTTGGGTTATTCATTACATTTTATAACGTGAAACTGGGTGGGCAGGGAAGAGAAAAACCATTAAATATGGTAATCTGAAAAGCATACACTGCATCATTAGCTCACAATATTAAACAACCAAAAGTTTAATGGAGCTGAACATATTGAAACATGGCTTGATAGAAAACGGAGCTTTCTTACTTACGCTTGAGATTAGAATGCAATTTCTGGAGCAAAAAAATTTTAAAGCTTTTGTTGAGAGAAACTGTAAAAATAAGTATGGGTAAGTGAAACAATGGTGGAATTGAGTTGTATTCAAAGCCATGACTGTACCTACTAATCTACATTTTATTTCCTTTCTGATTTGATTTGTTTGAAACTTGCTGGTGCTATAACTCAATGAGATTACAGAGTGTGTCTGTCAAGTCTGGGTAAATGCCTTCTGTAGATTATGGACGCATTTGCATATTATCAAATCTGGATGGTATGTCACAGGATAATTTATGTAAAATACATTCAGCCTTTCAGAAGGGTTGGGGTGAGAGGAGACTTCTGAAGGTCATCTAGTCCAAACCCTCCACTCAAGCAGGGCCACCTAGAAAAAGAACCACAGAAACACGTCCACATCTTCTGCAGGATTTAGATCTATTCAGTTTCATCCACATTATATATATAATTCATAAACTAATATATCTTATACACACACACACATATATATATATAAGTGTAATATTAATACATATATTAAAGCATAATAATGCCAAAATTTTTGACTGAATACTTCAGGAAAAGTTGTTGGTAAATCTGGAAAACTACTTCAAGAAAATGCTAATAACTGCGTCTCCCTGTTGTTGCAGGAAAACAAACTTCTAGGACCTTCAGACCTTTTAAAGAAATATTATAATCACTATTTTTGTCTCTTTTCCTCTTTTCTCTTCATAAATACAGCTAAGATATCATGTAAAATTGCAGGGATCTCTTTCATTTAAAAATAACAGCTTTCAGAAAAAGACTATTTTTGGGCACAAAGAACTATGAAACGTTATTTTTTAAATGCACTTTTTAGTAGCAATTTTAATGCAATGAGCTGTGGATGGTGACTTAGATTTCTTGTTTCTGCTGAATGTATACAAAAATGAACTTCACAGCTGACTGAAGAAAAAGCAGAGAAAAGAAAAGATGACCATAAAATTGCTTTTAAAGATCTTCTGTGCTGCCAGCTTCCAATTCCAGTTTTCTTTAGTAGACTCCATTAATCTTTTCTGTAGCTATTTTGTTTCTTGTATAAAATAATAAAATTAGGGAGAAAGTATTAGCAAGTGGGCTAACTGTAGCTCTGACAGTTTTTTCAAACCAAAATTGCTCTCAAAGACTTTTCAATTTGAATCTAGAGAGCATTCAATTTTTTTTAAAAATTATTAATTCTCTTCCCTCCTTTTAAAACTTTTTTTTTTTTTTTAAACAGGAGGAATGTAGGATATAGCACACTTTTGTGTTAAGTAGTAGAGAAGTGGAGTGTTGGCTATCAGTTTAAAATGACAGCAAGTATGGAGGTGGTCTGTTGGCTGCTTAATTTGAAAAAGTGTTGCACCATAACTTGGCTTTTACAGAGTAGCTGAAGGTGATTGCTCTCTTTTGAAAATATTTCTTAATTTCATTGATTGATTTTTTTAATAGCAAAGTATTAAATTATTTATCTACATTTTCCTGTTTTGAAAAATGGAAGTTTCTTTGCATATATATATATATATATATATATATTTTTATGTCTATAACTCAGATGATGTCCTGCATGTT
>WBNO01014072.1:0-16880 GCA_013400575.1 Peucedramus taeniatus
TGCCCACCCTCCCAGGGAATAATTCTTTCCTAAGATCCTATCAAACCTTATTCTCTGTCGGTGGGAGCAATTCCCTGTGTCCTGTCACTCCAGGCCCATGGAAATTGTCTACATCCTTCTTTAGGCTCCCTTCAGGCCTTGCAAGGCCACAATATGGTCACCCTGGATCTCCTGTGCAGGTGAGCAATGCCAGCTCTGCCAGCCTTTCCTCCCAGCAGAGCTGCTCCATCCCTCTGCTCACCCTGGAGCCTCCTCTGGGCTCTCTGCAGCAGCTCCAGGTCCCTGCTGTGCTGGCCCGGGCTGGGGCAGCTCTGCAGGCGGGGTCTCAGCTGAGGGGCAGAATACTGTGGGTAAGAACTCAGGCTGCTGTCAGGCAGAGGTAGACACACTTTAGAAAGTGATGGGCAGATACTATAAAGATCAGTGTAAATAAAATATCTCAGTGAGAAGCATAATTATAGCTGATCTGTTCATAGCACACCACAGGCAGCAAGTCTTTTTGCCTGTTTATTCATAGGCAATAATACTGAAAGCATTGGACACTTATTTCTCCACTGATAAATGCTCAGGTTTAGTCTCTGCCATTTAAAATAAGAGTAGTTTGAAATCTTCCTTGTGCTGTAGAGAAGGGAGGTATGGGAAGGTTATTACAGTGCTAATAAATAAGAGCAGTTACCAGTTGGTTAGCAGAGTTTGAACATTATCAAACACCTTTCTCACTGGCTGCTTTACAGTTAAGCCACATACAAGCTTCAAGTTAAGAGGGATACTTTTATTTTTCCAGAAGGACAGCTAGCCTGTTGTTTTCTGACTTCTGAAACCACACAGAAGATAGAAAGTTTTGGAAGATGTTGAAGGCAGACATGAGCCTGAGGACAGACTCCATCAATAACTCAGGAAACAGATGTTACAGTGTTTGTTCAGGCTTTCCAAACTAGTCTGATTTTTTTTTTTTTTTACTTTAGTTTGAGAACTTTTCCATGTTCATGTGTTTATTTTTGTTGAAAAGCTTCACATTTCTGCTAGGGAAAAAGAAAACAACCACAAGATCACACCCAAAACACCTGTGTGTTTGCTTTGCTAAGCCCAGAGATGGCACCAGCTTTATGCTGTTGCTCTTCGTGCATCTATTGCAATATTTGGGAGTTACTGGTGCTTTTTAATGAAGCTGTTCTCCCAGTAAGCTCCTGGGAAGGGAAATGCTATTATAGCCAGTTTACAGGCAGAGAGATGAAGCACACAGGGACACAGTGCAGAGCAGAACAGGGACTCGAAATCACCTTTCAATTTGTGGGGCTTGAACTTCTGTCTGAGGTACTTCCCAGTCCTTTCTGTTCCTCTGACCCCCCTGTGCCCCCTTCCCACAGGCAGCTGCCCAGCACCACAGGCTCCGCTCCATCATGTTCTCCATCTCATTTCCCTCTGGGCGTGAGAGCACTAAATCATTTAAATCATCTGGGACTTCTCAGAGAGTTAAATGGAAGAAGGCACATTCTGAGTGCAACCATTCCTGACACACCAGCCTGCCAGACACTCAGCCTCTTAGAGGGCACACAGGAAGTGGGATGGAAAAAAAAACCTGAAATTACAGAAATGGGTTTCAGAAGTGTCACAGAGATGGGTTTCCACGCTTTTTGGACTCTTCACAGAGCTAAACAAAGGATTCCTGGGAATATGGTGGGTATTTTCAACCCTGTTTTCACCTGATTCACTATGGCAGCTGGAGAAATTTTTTTCAGTGTAAAGGCACTTACTGATGTTCTAAACTTGGGTAAGTATCTGTGGATATGGCAATATAGTGATAGCATATGAGCAATATAGTATTAAGTTATACACCATATGTATTATATGACACCACAGAAATGCATATACCAACATAAAAGTAGAAGAGGATCTCAGCCCCCGAGGTTTTGGGTACAGCTTGCAATTTATCTCTGAGGAAAATAATAGCTTTTTTTTTGAAAGCATGACAAAGCACATGGTGGGGAGTCTTGGGGTGTCCTGTGCAGGGACAGGAGCTGTACTTGGATGATCCTTGTGGGCCCCCTCCAACTTGGAATATTCTATGATTTAATTGTAAGCTGACTCTGTAATTCTCTATCAAATGATGTTCTTGCTTCATAAGCCCTCTGAAAACTTCCCTTGTGTTTTATATGAAGAGCCAATAATTGGCCTTATTTAGTTTAGATGAAATAAATAATTTCACAGCCACTTCTCATATAATAAGGTTGGCCACAGCCTGTTTTTTTCTCTTCAGCTTGTATATTTTTGTTTGGCGTGAACATGAAAGAGCATTTTCTTGCCTGCTGAGTGTTCATTAAAACCACTTCCAAATCTTTGCAGCCATTAGGGTCCTCACTATGTTCTGATCTTCCTGGCATATTGATTTAACTGTAAAAACAACCCTTTCTTCAAATGATAATAATAAAGTTATTAACTGAAAGTTATGAAGGACAACTCTTCATCTAAAGACCTCAACTACTTGAAAAGGATTACTAAAATAAACAATCAAATACCAGAAGACCTCAGAAGAAAGAGACCTCAGAAGAGTAAGCCACTATCAAAATCACATTCTTTCTCCCAGAAGTGCATTTCAAACTGGGAATTACCAATGTGAAAATTTCTTATTGGTTCCTCATGGTTCAGAGGAACATGTGAGAGCATGTTCCCTGCTCCTTGAGCTGGGACAGCTCTGATAATGGCATTAATGATGAATAAAAACACCTTGTGGATAAATGGGGAACTCCAGAGCTCTGGTGTTTTCAAAGAGGCAGTATTAGAAGCAGGTAAGAACATTATGTAACTAAACAAGAATAGCATTTCCAAGTTTCCATTCGGAAGTTCTTTTCAAACTTTCAGTTCCTCTTCTACTGAAGCCTAAGAAATATTCCCTTTGTAAGATTCTAATTTGATATTCTTTTGGGTTGGGAGTCTGAGCAAAATTACTGGTGAGCTTTCCAGTACTCAGACTGCTAGAGGATGTCTTCTTCTGCCGAGGCAACACACTGCTCACTGCAGTTGATGTTGCTGTGCTCCTCAAAGGATATAAGCATGGTGAAGTCACAGAAAAAAGAAAAAGAGTATTATTGCTAACAATCAGATAAGCTGATAAAAGTTCTCTCTCCCTACCTCACCTCTGCTCTCATTGGGGACTGCTGATTTCTTCTCAGAGAAAGAGTTAAGAACAATTATGATAAAATTACGGAAGTCATAACTTGAATGTCAAGACAGAAATATTGCGGTGCAGACCACTGTAATAAATGTTAAACTGTTGTCAAGAAAGAGCTAGATAAATTATATAATCCATTCTCCACATCTTACTGAGCATACAGAGCTGTAACTATTCTTCTATTAGGCTAGGCTAGGCTGACAAATTGTATGCTAATGGATAAAATCTTAATCACAGAAATAAGGGCATGAAAATCATTCCGTTTAGCTAAGATGCTTCATAATTTTCAGTTACTCTTTCACTTGTCTTAACTCATATTGGTAGTTCAGTCACACACCTCATCATCCCCTGAAAACTCAACAACCTCAGCAACTCCTCTGTAAAATTTTCCTTTTAACTCCAGTTTACTGTTGATGCCTCTCTGAAGAATTTTGTGTTACTGTACATTAAGGCCATCCTATAAAAACACAATTTATTTTACTATATTATAAAAGAATGCCAGTTACCCTGCCACATCTGTGTTATCTGTGGGGCCCTGTGGGAAATAGTGGTGCAATAGCAGGGAATATGTTACAATTTGTTTGGAAGCATTTTTATAGTCACCAGGTGAGCGAGTAATTGCTCACATGAAAATGGGAATCTCAGTGCCTTATCTCAAAGATGGGGATGACTCTGCGTGCACAGACCATCAGCAACTGCTATTGGATTTCTGTGGGCAATCTAGCTGGATAACTAAGGGAAATAAGTAATGGAAATGGAGGTTCCTATTAGAAGTAAGCTGGGGAGTTTTCACCAGGAAAGGACACTGTGAGCAGCTGAATCTGAGCGGTTTAGTTCCGTTATCAGGTGCTGACCAGGGCTCTGTACACGGGGGAAGCTGAAGTGATTTAAGCCCAGCCTTGCTCAGGCAGACTGCTGGAGCCTGGCTACATCAACTGCAGAGCTGGGACACCTCCAATTTAGCAGGATTCCTCAAAGTCATAACCTAAATTATCATAATCTTCTGACTGGGATTTAATGAAAGAGATTGAGCAAGCCAAGTATCCCTTAATGAGGGAAGGCAAGAGCACATGAAACCGAAGAGTTTTTCCTGTTGAAAGCAAGATCTCATTCCTGACTTGGGAAGAAGTGAGTAGTACATTACAGGAAAATACTTTTTAGACTTTGAGGAGCTTTCTCTCCCCCCTGCTGATCTGCCTAGTGGGGTTTTGCTCTCTCAATCTCACTTTCTGAACTGCACAGTCTCCAGCTAGGAAGCAGGAGAAGCACTTACTCCTTTCTTACCTGCTAACATTACATGCACACAGACTATTAGTGTTTGGCTTCAAGAGGGAGTGTGCTCTGCCAAAACTTTTACTGCCTCAACTCATGGGCATGGAGGATCACATCTTCACTTCTAAGACTGCCTGAATTTTCCTAGTGAAAATACTTTAATGTAAAGCTAAAACTTAAACAAACAAAATTTGCATTGTGCTAAAGCATTTTGAAAAAAACATTATATTCTTTCTCCTCTGAAGCAAAATACTTTCAAAAATAAAAGTGTAACAGCTCAGACATAGCCCGGAAAAGAGGATCTGTTGGAAAATGTCAGTTATCTCTAGGTGGAATTCAAGAGTTCACTTGTCTACCCCACATGCACTGACAGCGCTCTAAAAAACAACTTACAACGTTATCTCCTGGCCACACATTAGTTTTAATGGCTCTTTTTTTGGTTGGTTGATTTTATTTCTTGTTTTAGGCAATTTTCAGGAAATCTTAAGCTTTCCTCCCATTTCCTAGTTCTAATTATTCTGCATACACTTGTGATATATCAAGAGCTCCATTTCCACAGCCCGTTGTTTCTAACGATGTGTTGTTCACAACTGGTGATCACCCTAAGGTTTGAAATGCTATAAATAGAAGTTGAGAAGCAAGGCACATCCCTGTTGTAACGATGTGCTGAACAAACAAAAGGCATTCCTTTGTATTCAGTAAATGGACTATTATCTTGTCCTTCAGTACTCAGATGCTTTCCCTTAGTAAAAAAATTTAATAGATAATTTTACAGCTGAATAACATTTGACCTTGGAACTGCACATTGAAATCAATGAGGCAAGCTGATTTTTATGCAGCATCTATGCACTAAAAAGGCACTTTAGGCAATTCCAAACATGAGACAGCATAGCAGGAAACACTGAGAGTTCCTTGAAACATGAAAGAGCTTGTATGCTCTACAAGGCTTGTAGTTACTTCTTTGTATACTTCTAAACAAGTGTTATGTGTTTTATCATAGTGGGACTCATAAAAAAACATCCACAATTGCTGCACGTACAAGGAGATGTAGTGATCCTAAGAGTTTCATCACAGCAGATTATTTCTAGCAGTTTGGGTGTTTTTTTAATTGAAAAATCTCTCCAAGGACTGTCAGCATGGGTTTGGGGTTTTTTTCCAAGACAACCACTACTGCTAAATGGACTTGTTTTCATAAGAGCTCAGCTGAAGCCTGCCATCATAGACTCATATTATTCATATTAAATCTCAGCATTTTGAGCTTGGAAATCCAAACCCATACCATACTATTAATGTGGCAGCACATCTTTTAAATATCATGTTTTTTATTTGTAGGTTAATTCTTCTTTGTTGCTTGAAGCCACACTTCACCAAAAAGCAAAATCATTGATCCAGCTATTGAATGTGTAGTAATTCTGATGATTTCCTATTCATGGAATAAATCCCCACATAAACATGTGTTAGTATATTTAACAGAGTCCTAATTTCTGGACACCCTAATCTGCAGAGTGACTCTGGTCTGAATTGAATTAATGGCTCATTAAGGTATAAAAGCCAGTGTGAAAAGGAATTCAAACCTACATGAGAGTTTGAAATCAAAAAGGAAATCTGGGAAAAAACAAATAAATGGTTCTACTCAACCAGTCACCCTCCTTGCCAGACACATTTAGTGTACCAGTCCTCAGCAACATTTTCCCCAGAGAAAGCAAACCCACACTTGATCCCTGCCACCTGAGGTCTGCTGGAAGCCCACTAAAGATCACATTTCAGTTTTGAAGCACCAAGTTCTATAACGTGGATCAATTAACCCCTACAGGATACAAATTAAAAATTAATTTTTTGCTGATTATTATACACTTAATTCATTTTCAAGAACAATTCACTAGAGCATAAATGTCAATTTCATTATTATTTTTTTAAAACTAGGATTCAATTTTGCATTTCTATCATATTCAAAAAAATAATTTTCCATGTAACTCAGTGGGATATTCATATGTGCTCAGAAGCTAATGAGGTATGGGAAATAGATATGCTATCATAAAAGGAAAATTACTAAATGAGAAAAAAAGATTTTAAAAAGGATCTCTTAGAGTGAAAAAGAAAATTTCATCACCGAATGGGACTGCTTCTTCACTATATCTCAGGTTTTTGTCATCCCAAGTGGCCTGTTCATTTATGTAACTATTTTGGAACATTCTCCTCCTTTTACTGATTGAAAGAATCCTGTTCATTAAACATCTTTGTAAAGAAGTGTTAAAAAAAAAAAAAAAAGCCAAGGTAAAGAATTGTATAAAGACCATTTTAAAAATAAAGCCGTGCTCATTCTCTTTTGTTAATTCTGGTCTGACTGTAGCACGTTAGTGGTTCTCTAGACCAGACACACAGTGAGGGGAGCTGCTCAGGAGCACTCCCTCATTACTGCACCATGAGCTGAGAATTCTCCTCCTCCTGTGGCCCGAGTGCCCCTTTCCCCATCAGACAGACTGGCTGCTCAGTGCTTTCCCAGCTCCTTACCATATTCCATTTTAATGAAATCTCTGTTTGGCTTAGATTTGCCTACTTGCACACTAAATTCTGGCAATTGCACAGAGATGGGATCATTTGTGAGGGCTGATCCAAAGGCTCAGATATCCCACGTGAACACGTGCCCTGGTGTTATGATGGTACCTGATGAAAGTCTGGACTCCAATTTAAGGTCTGACTCTCCAACCAGCTGGCAACAGTTGTTGGAAAAGTACTGTTATATCTGAATTAAAAATTCTCTTTAATTAAGAGCTACATGTTCAGAGAAAGTTAGTGAAAGATGTCTCCAAGCAGAGTAAGAAAAATACATATTCATATTCTGATAAGGCAATCAAGATGTTGATGTTAATATTAGAGCAATAACTTTAATTGTATTTCAGCAAACGAATGGCAATTAGAAAACAAATTATCTCAGAGAAGCATGTCTGCTGCACAGCTTAGCCCCCAAGGCAAGCCAAAAGCTAAACCTTTTTCTTGAATTTTAATGCAGAAGATAAATAGACACACCTCTGGAATTATTCTAAACAGAAATACCATAAACGGTTTAAAGTTACTCTGAGACACAAAAGTAAAAAATTCCTTTCCTCTTGAAGTGGGGTCTTTGTTGCCACAAGAAACATTAGCGTGCAAGAGTAAAATATTTCTCTGCTTTAAAGATGAGGAAATGTAACAGATGTTGGCCATGTTAATTAAAGAGCATTTGTGGTTTAACTGTCCTGGTTTAACCTCCTGAGCACTTGAGTCCCCGCTGCCACACTCGCTTCCCCCACACCGGGATGTGGGAAGAGGCAGGAGTGTCAAAGTGAGAAAACTCGTGGGTTGAGATAAAGACAGTTTAATAGTAAAGCAAAAGCCATGCACACAAGCACAGCAAAACAAGGAATTCATTCCCTGCTTCCCACGGGCAGGCAGGTGTTCAGCCATCCCAGGAGAGCAGGGCCACATCCCATGGAACGGTTCCTCAGGAACAGACACACATTCACTCTAAACATCATCCCCTTCCTTCTTTTTCCACTCCATTTTATATACTGAGAATGATGTCACACAGTCTGGAATGTCCCCATGGTAGTTGGGGTCACCTGTCCTGGCTGTATCTCTTCTTGACTCCCTCACTGTTGGGATGAGGAGCTGGAAACTCCTTGGCTCTCTGTAAGCCCAGCTCAGCAACAGCCAACACATCCCTGTGCTTCCAACATTCTTATCCCAAACCCAAATCACAGCACTGGAACAGCTACCATGAGGAAAATCAACCTCAGCCCAGCCCAACCCATCACAGAAGAGTAAATGATTTCCATTAGGATAAGATTTAGAGCACAAATGCAATATGAATGATCCAAGGTGAATTTTTGTACTACCTCTCAGTGCTGTGCTGTTGCATGGTGACAAACCACAACTACAGCCACGTTGTTTTCTGACAGAAATAAATACTCCCCCTGCTTAGTACCTGATCTAAAAAAATAATGGTGGTAAGGTTCCCTGAGTCCTGTCTCACCTGGAAAGGCCATGGCCAGCCAGAGTGCAACTCGCTGTGCCAAGAACTAGACTGGATTTTCACCAGTGCAATGGAGAACTAAAATCTGGTGTAACATTTCCATATGCAAAGTTATCTCCTGTGAGAAAAATGCCTCCTTTCCAACAAAAATATACTCATGTTTCAAGCCATCAGTGTTTTTCCTTCTCCCCAGTCCATTCCCCCGGGACAATATGCCCCATCTGTCAGGATGAAAGTCTGTTCCTGTGATCCATTTGCC
Source organism: Peucedramus taeniatus (assembly GCA_013400575.1). NCBI lineage: Eukaryota > Metazoa > Chordata > Aves > Passeriformes > Fringillidae > Peucedramus > Peucedramus taeniatus. Next base: position 8,713 of record WBNO01014072.1, read on the forward strand.
TCACTGCTGTAGACTTTCTGGTCTGTGTGACTTGGCATTGACTGTATTTTGCTAAAACAGTGGTAGCACTGCTCAGGCATTACTCAGCTCTCTGTGGTTTCAGTCATGCTATTTAGAAAATTTATCAAATCTTTGTATCAAGCCTGAATGCTTTTAATGATGCTGCAACTGAATCCACCCAGATTGCAACAGAACATTACAATTTTCAAACATCAAATTACTCATAAATGTTGAAAAAGATGGCCTGCAGCTGAGATCTTGATCCTTAAAAATCTCCTTGCTCAGAAAGGAAATCAGGGACAATTTCTCATTGTACCTGCAATGCAACAGTCCATCTTGGTTCTACAAAGCAATTAAGTACCTCATTAACTTTAAGCACCTGCTTAATTCCCATGGCTTTGAAACCACTGGGAGTTAGCTGCTTGCTCCTGAATTTGTGCAGGAGAAACATGCTTGTTAAAACTTTGGGGGGGAAAAAAAGAGGATTATGTCTGCCAAACTTCTTTCAGTCTACCTTAATAAACTTTATGGCACTTGAAATTCATCTTTGTCACACAAAGAATCAGAATGGGCCCCAAATGCATGATGATATTTAGGCTATGTTGTCACACAATGCATCAGACATTAGGTGGTCACAACAGTCTGTTCAGAATTTGGAATTTTACTGATCCAGTCTCATCTCATGGCTACTGGGAAAGCAAGAAAGAAAGATTTAGAGAAAAAAAGAGTAATGGGCATCTTCTTCATGGAGTCTTTTAGGAGACTGACCAAAATATTTTTAATGACCACAATGTTCTTTCTGCTTAGCTGCAGTTTTACTCTGAGGACTCCAAGATCTGCATGAAAAACATGAGGTTTACTTTTAAGAATCTCAAGCTGGTGGTGACCAGGTGTTTTACAGCATTTTAAACACAGTCACATAGGATATGTCAGCCTCAAAGTATCTGTGTTCTCATTGAAGGAACAGCTGATGAAATACAGATTGAGGCTACAAAGGTGTAGCAGAGACTCTTCCAAAGTGCACCAGGTAAATTGCTTGCTGTATTTTGCAGAAAATTAAACATCCAGTGCCAGATCTCCAGGAAACATGTCCAGAGGAATAGCTATGGAGCAGCTCACTAAACTACCCACAACCACCTTTACACTGACAAATATATCAAAGAGTTTCATTCTACATTGTGAGCTTCATTGTGATGCACCAATACATATACAAATATCTCAATAAATAAAAGATGTCCTCTGGACTGCTGAACAATTCAGAGAACATATCTGAAAGTTTTCTCCCCTCTATTCTGAAATAAACATATCTTTTGTTGTCTTGGTTATCTAAACACATCTCTTTTTTTGCACAACATATTGATCATAGTGCTTTTCTCATAGAAGCTATTTATATTCCCAGGTAATTAGAGGGTTTCTTTGGGACCTTTCTTCTGAACAGTGAGGTAAAACCCCAAATCCCAGACCCTGCCCCATTGAGCTGGTGCTATCAGTGATGCAGCACATGGCAGACAACTTGTTAGCTGCACAGTAGTCATTTAAGCCACAGTGTCTCACCCACACTAGTGCACTAATTCCTTTTCTGCTAGCCAGGAATTCAACTTTGGGAATAAAACATGGGAAATTTGGCTTATTGGTAATTTTTGGTAGCATTGTCATTTAAATTAATCAATGCTGGATCAATAAGTCTTCCACCAAAAGTGAGATATTTTTATATCAAGTACCATTTGCAAAAGTTGGGGGTTTTTAACAGTTTTTTGTTTAGCTTTCCAAATGTAAATTAACTTTTCCAGTAACCTTTTCAAGCAGTACACTCTCTTAAAATGTATTGTGAACACCACTTCTCAAATATGTCTGCATTGCCTTAACAACAAAAGACAGTGAAAAGCTGCTGAGGAGAATCCAAAGGGCCATTGGATTAAAATTCATGAAGGGCAGTTTCTCCCTTCAGTGTCAGAAGTAATTGCATACACACTGAACATTAGAGCAGTTCCAGAAGTTGCAAACACATTATAAGCAGAAATTCAAATGTGTCGCAATCCTTCTCATCTGCTAATGTCTTTCTGTATCTTATCCACTGATTTCTAGCCTTAAAACTGTGATTGAAGTGGTCACATGATTTAGGTAACAGTCTAAATCAGAAAAACTTAATTATTTCCCATGTTGGCAATGCTTTAAAGATATGTCTGATAAAAACAGTGCCCCCACTGATGTCATGTGGGTATGGATCAACTGTGAAAAGGTCGTGTAGTGATTCCTGAGCCACAAGCTGAATATGAAAATGTATTAAACACACACATAACTCACATTTTTCTATCTATCTTCATACCTTTTTTTTGTCTATTTAAAGCAAATAAGCTTTACTGAGCACAGCTTCTATTTAGACTCTTGGCACAAAAGCTTCTTAGATTTACACTACAGTGTGTTAAAATTCACAGGGAAGCTTCAGTGTACAGCACACTCCACCTTTTCCTTATTTAAAAAAATGTTTTGAAAACAAATCCATCACATTTAGCATTTGTACATGGTACTCAGCTGACAGGCTTAAATGTTACTGAGTGACAGAACTGGTACAAACCTGACTGCAGCCCTGCCTATTGCAGCAATTTGAAAGTCAAGGGGACCCTTTCAAGTCTGGGAAGAAATGAGAGATTTTTCCCCTAAAAAAGAGAAGACAATTTCTTTTGCTGGGGTTTTAAAGCAAGGGTAACAGCACAGGCCAAATACCATGGGTTTACATTTAATATAAGAATTCTATATGATACAACTGATCCATACAATGCATGTACAATGTACACACACATGCACTTGATTAAAGTATAATTCAGAAACCCTACTCACACAGAAATACAAATGCAGGTTTGGAACTGCCAGGAAGAAGCCATCCTACTTTTTTTGAAGAGGAAAGGTGGCAACTGATGCTAGTTTCACACTGATATTTCACAGCGGAAAAGAAGGAACCTCTAGCCTACCTACTTGAATTGGGTACTTTTCTTAACTTTAATTAAATTAAATAATCTTAGAGGAATTTATTATAAAGAGAACAAAAGAAAGGGAGAAAGATAAATGAGGAAGTGGAATTCAACACAGTTTTATTGCATGTACTATTGTGTCCTTTGCCCTCATAATATCCAACCATAAAATGCTCTCTAAAAGCAAAAATTAATTATTTTATTCAAAGTTTATTAATTAATCATAGCTTTTTTACAGACTGATTATTTAATTTTAGTCATCAATGGGAATGTTGAGCTCCTTAATATCAGACTGAAGCCATGTAAGAAAAGAGCATTAATTAGTTTCATTCCAAAAGGCAGGTGGAAAAGGCAATTAAATGATCTAACACAGGCAGGTGTAGGCCCTGATCTCATGTGAAAGATAATTATTGTCTTTCTTTTGCATGACTTAGTTAAAATCGGGCTGCTCTCAAAGTTATTTTGTGGCCTACAGGAAAGAAGGTTAATAAATAAATCCGGGAAGTGGAGGGTTCACTCCAGCTCCCAGTGTTCAGGTGCCACCAGCACAAGGATGCTGTCAGAGCTGCCGTGCTTTCACACCCACATTGACAGGTTTATCCCATAACAAAGATTTAATGGGAATGGAAATGGAATGCAACCCCTAACCCCGTGGGGACTGCTCCCCAACATTACGGCACAGTTCTGATTTGCTATTACACCTTGTACTGTTCTGTGCAGAAGCCAGATGATCTTAACTGCCCTTTCTTGTTATTTTCTTCCCATTTATTACATGTGAATTCTTCAAAGTTTTCAGTGGCAAAGCCCCCTTGGTTCCCTGGAAAGGCTGGAATGAGAATTAGAGGTGTCTGTGGGGCTGGATGTCTGAGAGGACAGAGACCACAGAATCACAGAAGATGCTGAGTTGGAAGGGATCCATCAGGATCACCCAGTCCAGCCCCTGTCCCTGCCCAGACCCCCAGCAATCCCCCCTGTGCATCCCTGGTGTCCAAACGCTCCTGGAGCTCCGGCAGCCTCGGGGCTGTGCCCATTCCCTGGGGAGCCTGGGCAGGGCCAGCACCCTGTGGGGGAGCAGAACCTTTCCCTGATTCCCAGCACCCTGTGGGGGAGCAGAACCTTTCCCTGATTCCCAGCACCCTGTGGGGGAGCAGAACCTTTCCCTGATTCCCAGCACCCTGTGGGGGAGCAGAACCTTTCCCTGATTCCCAGCACCCTCTGGGGGAGCAGAACCTTTCCCTGATCTCCAGCCTGACACACTTGAGGCCATTCCCTCAGGTCCTGTCCCCATCCTACAGAGGGGAGATGAGTGTCTGCCCTCCTCTCACCCTCCTGAGGAAGCTGTAGCTGCCATGGGTCTCAGTCTCCTCCAGCTGAACACACCAAGGGCCCTCAGCTGCTCCCATGTGCCTTCCCCTTTAGGCCCTTCACCATCCTCACCACCTCCTTTGGATACTTTGCAATAGTTTAATATCTTTTTATATTCTGGTGACCAAAATACTCAAGGTGAAGCCACCCCAGCCTAGAGCAGAGCAGGACAATCCTCTCCTAGGCCTGGCCTGCGATGCTGGGCCTTATGTCCCCAGGACAGGGATGTCCCTGCTGGCTCCAGGGCATTGCTGACTCCTGTGCTGGGTGCACATGTACGTGTGCATAACACGTGAAATAAAAGACAGCTGTGACAGGATGCAGCACAGATTAATATTTGAGTGTGCAGAAAACTGCCAAAAAAAGTTAAATGTACAACAGAAAAAATTATATGCCCCAGGGCACAGGGACTGAGAAGGGCTTCCTCTGATGCCCGTCCCTTTAATACATGTTAGCAAAAACAAAGTAAGACATGCAATGACACAGACCCATTACTAATGGATACAGTATTTTAAAACAGTCATGCAAAAACATCAGTAAATGTGTCTGAAGCAGTTGAAGAGAGTCCTTCAGTTATACACCAACCCGGTGTTATTTTACTCAACAGTGCATCTACATTGATAAAACTGGCCAATTAGTTATCACTGAGAAAGAAGTGCTTAGCACCTTCTCAGGTCACTTAAAAGTGAATAGTAACTCTGATGTACTATAATTAAGGAAGATAACACCACCAAAGGTTGAGATGTTGAGGGCAAAACTCTGAGTCTTTTTAAAAGTAACGGAGTTTTACAACTCAGAAAATTCAGTTGTTTTAATAGGACAAATTTTAATTACTGTTACCTCACAGAATGTTCTTGCATTATACTCTCTGCATAAGTGTCTCAGCAGCCAGAAGCAGAAATATTTTACACATTCCAAACTTCAATAAAGAATATGAAGATCAAAGAACAGGAGAAGCTGTACCCTGAACAAGAAAGGAGCAAGCCAAGTCCTGCAGTGCCATTCCCATACTCTGCCCATGGACGGCAGCCACGCAGACAGGTGTTGATGGTGACTGACTACATTTATTCTAAAGAGTGACATCCCTCTTCTGCCAGGCACGAGATGTGTGACTGCATCTGTTCCCCCCACTAAGGCAGCATGCAGGCATAGGACAGAAGAAAGGGCTGCCATAAAATGAAATGTTAATTAGTGCACAGAGTCCCATTTGAACCATCAGCAAGCCTGTATTTCACAAGCATCAGCCTATCACAGGTTCCCCTGAAGAGGATGAAGGTGTGCACTTGGTGCTAATGAGGGAAAAGACACATTAGAGATTAGGACTTAGTCTGACTGATATCTCTGGATCCTTAAACAGCTGATGGCAACAAACATCCACTACCCATGTCCACACGTATTTGTTCTCACACCTTCACACACACAGACACAGATACACCTGCTCATTATTGTGTCTGTCAGTGTACAAACACCTCCTGCCTCCAAACCCTTCCTTTTTTATAAAACACCTGGAAAACAAAATTTGTATATTAAACTTTCTGCATTAGTTAAGTGCAAAGATCAAAGGAATAGGAACTTAAACTGTGATCTTGGAATGAATATGAATGAATATAATATATAATAATAAAATATAATATATGATAAATGAATATTTTCCCATGGTACCATTCATGGGAAGTATCAAGCTGATTTCCAGGAGAATCATTAAATAATACAATGCTTGTAGAATTCACTCAGAGGTCTGAGATACACAAAACTAATTTATGAATATATTCCTCATTTTGCAATGTAGGAGTTGACTTTACGTTGTACCTTTGCCTTAATTTAGTTTTTAGGGTCTTTAGGGCACCCAGAACAACTGCCAGTTGGAATACTTTAGTAAAGGAAAATAACAATTTGCATATTTGCACATTTATATGGTCAAATGTGTTTTTCCAAGAATACATCTTCAATTGCCACTATACTATTATGGATATAAATATTTAATGTGTAAATATAAATAAGTTTCCTGGTTTCCCTGACTAGTTTGGTTAGCAATTGTGATTTTTTTCTGATGTAACCAATCCTGCCTTATGTTCTCTTCTCATTACTGGCCCCTGTGGGCCCTGCAGAAGGTGGAAAGGAAATCGTCAAAATCTCAGAGACATTTAAAAAATAATTTAAAATCTTTGGAATTTAAAATATTTAATTCCACCCCACCCCACACAAAAAAAAAAAAAGAAACCAACAAAAAAAACCCTGTTTTCTAAAATAAGGCAGTGAAACAAGTTGATATCGATTAATATTGATTAACTTCTTTTCATACTTTGGCTACAGGCGTTCTGGTCTTTCCCCAGTTTTTGGAATCTATCCATGTAACCCTTTTACTCTTCAAATAATGCAGCTCCACCAGATACAAGACTGAGTTATTCCTGACCACATATTTTGAGGATCTAAAAAGATGTTCTATAAAACAATGCATTTGCCTTGCTGTACATACAGTACAAGTAAAACAGTTTAAGTTCTCATTATTTATACCAAGAAGTTATAAAGTGAATTTGGTCATTTGTGTGTTTCACGGGTAGACAAAAAGCACAAATCTGTGTTTTGAAGGCAATTTCCTTGCTAAGGTAATGCACAGCTACTGGCAAAAGGTAACGAGTTTGACCACCCACTGAATTCACAACAGGGATGCTGATGAACATGGCTCCAAGACCCAATAAATTAGTAATAACCTGCATTATTATACCCCCAAAGTAAAAGTTTGCCAGAAGGGAATATGCAGTAAATGTAGCACTCTAAGCTTGTTCTGATAAATCGATATTTTAATGGCAGCTTCTGTACATTTTGTCTTCATTGCATGAACTGCCAGTTGCCTACAAACTCTTTGCTTCAGTATTTCATGGCTTTTATGCAAATATTTGATGCTAATAGCATCATATTTTTATTGGTTTGCTTTGTATAGTTTTGCTGAGTTGCATTGCGGAGTCATTAAAAATGAATAGCCAAAATAAAAATATTTCATATTGGAAACCATACTTAAAAATTAATGGTGTATTAGCAAAAGACTGTTTCCCACAATTTCACAAACACAGCAAAAACTTCATCAGAGAATGGTTAATCAGCTGAAGACAGCAGTTATCTGTGCCCTTCCTACATTTGGTAACAATCCCTATAGTTTAAGCTATAGACGGTTGCCTACACAGCCCAGACAGTGCAAAGGTGGCCTAAAACTCCCCTGTCCTCTGCTGCTCCCAGCTGGAGGGCCAGCCTGTTCTTCCCTTCCACTCACAATGCTCTAGAGAATAGAAAATAGCTTTCACCAAATCCTTCTGCTTTGGACAAATTACAGTTTCGCTTTGTCTGTGGATAACAGTTACCCAACAAAAAAAGATATTTGGGATATGCAACAGAGAAGAGTAATGTCTCTCCTTTGAAGAGAACCAAAGAAAAACCCCACAGATTGCACAAACTGGATTCACGAGGCACAGAGCCATAGAATTCCTCACTTTTCTCCTTTATGGATGGGCTGCAAGTCCATCAGTCTCCTACAACTAGAGAACCCAGTGTGGACTTCCTCACTGATACAAGTTACCCAGGGGATTCACTATGTTCTTTAACTAGAGTATGTGGGAGAAAAAAAGCAAATCCATGTACTTCTAAGGGTGCAAACAGTTATTCAACATGCTGGAAAATAAAGAGTGAAATAATAAAGGGCAGTGATCATCCCATTGCTGATTTTACATTCTTAATTGCTTACAGGTATTTGTAAGTCAGCACATGAAAGTCTTCATAGGGACAGAGAGAGAGGAAGGAAGAGGGAAAAAACCCAAGGACAAATAACCATGAGAAAAAAAA
>WBNO01014073.1:0-25489 GCA_013400575.1 Peucedramus taeniatus
AAAAAAATTAAATTTTTTTTTAAAAAAAACCCTGACAACTACAGCTAGGAAAGCAAAAAAATTCAACTGCATGCACTACCACTGTACATCCCTAAGCTGGAGGTAGAACAATCTAGTCAATGACCTCAAGGTTCAGCTACAGTAATTCCACACCCCTCACAATGTAGCCAATTTAAAATTATTCTGAGCAATATTTCTCCTTTTCTTTCAGTAAGAAACTGCAGGACTCCTACAGAACATGTTAACTTTCCATGAGTCCACTGTACATATGTACATGGGAATTATTTTTATATTAGGCTTTGTATTTCCTCTTGATTTTCAAAACATTAAGTAGTTGGTTAAAGAGAAAATAAGTATCTAAGCAGGTCACCTACTACCACTACAGCCTGTATACTAAAGAACAATACCAACTTGATTGTTTCAGTTATAAATTTTATGCACCACCAGCAGCAGGGAAGCAGTCAGTGTGAGTAACTTGGCACTGTTTTACCATAAGCATTCCTTATGTCTTAAAGCAAAATGGGGGAAAAAAGGTCCCAAAAGTCATTCTGATCTACAGCTTCCTAGAGAAGCTTGCTGTGAAATTCTTATGACCCCAGGCAGCTGGAGATGGAAAGCCAAGCTACTAATTGAGAAAGAAACTGTTCACAGCTAAGAAAGGATGTTACCAGACTGGTTTCAAGCTTAACTTAAATGTAATCTCTTCTGGGAGAAAAACAAGTGATTACAGCCACATCCATGAACTACCTTAAATTACTGCATCATGGATATAAAGGAGTGAATTGCCTTAGGTGGAAGATAAGACCAAATGCTTTCCAGGAATGTTCTTCTTGTCAGATACAACTATGCATACAGAAAAGGCAGGAAGCTTGTACTCTGCCTCAAGAGGAGTGGAACATAAGGGCTCAGGTCTTTTAAATTAGGACTCCCGGGTAAAAAAGACATTTCCACTTGCTTGGTGAAGACACCTGTGATTGTTTCTAGAAGATGGATAGCAGCTGTCTTCTCCAGATTTTCAGATGAAGTTCATCACTGTTTTGCTTCACAAAAAACCTTCCTAAAACAACCAGACCAAACTACACAGACAAGAATCCCAACAGACATAATAAAATACTAAGTATTTAAAAATAGCCATAAAAAGACTAAAATATGGTGCTTTTAAGGGTCCCTTATTAATTCTGTTCTTGAAAGCATAGATATAGCAACAAGCAGGATATTTTTATAAAAAGCATTTTTAAAATGTCAAGGTTATTTCAAAATGGACACCTTTAACTTCTCAAAGCTAAGCAAGCTGTTCACCAGACAAGTATTAGTTGAAAGTAATTTTTTTGTGGTTTTAGTCCAGATAGTCAAAATACCCCAGAAAATACAGGCAACAATTTCAAAAGCAGTGCTTTTTCAGTGCCTGAAAAGTTCTCAAACAGAATGTGAGTTTAATCTCCATACCAAGAAATAACTAAAAAAAATTCAAGAACTACAGAAAGAACAGAGAAAATATTGACCAAAGAATGAAAGTTCATGTTGTAGATTTCTGCCAGACACTGATTTGAAGAGCTGAGACTGAAATAATCACTTCATTTTAGTTCCAAAACAAAATGGTGAAATACAAACCAAGTTATAAACTCCTAGGAGAAGAGCCTCTATGCATCCACTGCTCTGCAAATCTCTGCTGGCTGAGACTGCAAGATAGCACCACATCAATTCTGGCAGAAACTGCAGCGTAAACCGCAGCAATTGCTCCTCACCACTGCGGTAGAACTCAAAGAGCTGGTGGCAAACTGGCTCCAGAAGCTGAAATACAAGTTATAATCGTGAATGAATAAAACATTACAAAAATCTGCAACTTTGTCTGGATCAATTCTTTAGCCAAAACTGTAAACTGATAAAAATGGCATTTTAGTTACCAGGGCATGACTGACACAGTGACCGCTCAAGTCACCTTACACACTTTCATGCCTGTAACCTACTTTTGGATGATAAAAGTAGAGCCATTCATCCTACATCAATTAAAAAATTCCAACGGCTGCCTTGCCTTGTTTTTGGCTCACTTCCTCCAGCCTCAAGACAGAAAATAGAGGATAGGTATCACATATCTCATACCTCTCAATATCTCTAATATACAGGCAAAATACCTGAACATAAGGTCTTGTTATTCTACAAATCCAACAGCATACACAAAATGAAGCTAGAAGCTTTACCCACACCTAATGAGAAGAGCTGTACAACATTTAAATTCCAAGTGTTACAAAAACTTAGTACACAATAGAATTGGTTTATTTTCCCACTCTCATTACAATCTTCTAGAAGCTTCAATGTATTTATACACTTGAGACAGAAATGGGAAGCCTAAAGAGTAATTTTAGAATCAAATTTGTTAAGCTGATACAAATGGATGTAAAACACTGAACTGGAAGTAATATACTAAGGTAGACCAATTAAAAAAAAGATTTTAAAACAATGAAAATATCAGCCTGCCTCTGTGTTCCTGGATTTAATGTTCCTTCTTGTGCTACCACCTACCTCTTATATAAAGATGAAACACTGTGTTAACCACCACCTGTCAATGTATGGAAATGAGGAGATTTCCTAATTCTCTCCAATTAGAAAACATTGTCAAAAACAGCAGGCACTTTCAAAGCCAGCTGAGCTACTAAATTCAGTTCTGCTATTTGTCTAGATCACAACTTCAGTTTTAGTAGACTAAGTTTTCAGAAAAATAAGAAAGTCAATTCTATATTCATCCCTTTATTGAAGCAAAGGAGGAAAAATCACCAGGGAGACCATGCTAGAAAAATACCTGCTTGCTTTCCTAAGCTTTTCCTCCTGAACATGTAAAAAAGTCAAGTCAATATTTCTCACCTCCCAAAGTTACTTCTGAAGCTGAAAGACCTTAGCAGATTTGAGTTCTTTTTTAAGAAGTAATCTGGGACAATCTGATCCATTCTAAAAAAGAGGAACTTCTAGCTTCTGAGTGATATAGCTTCACTTTGGAAAAATCATCCCTGAAAAATCTACAGTTAAAGCAAAAAAGCCATGCCAAGCTTAACTGGTCATCAGTTTTAAGAGCAGTACAGCAATAATCATTCTAGAAAACTTTACCAGCAGAGCTGTGCTCCATATTCAGCTTATATTTTTCACACAATTTGCATCCTTCCCGTAATGAAGTATCAGTTCTCAATTACATGCTTGAACTTTAAAAGGCCCATAAATAGCTGTGACAGGTATCCATGTTTACATCGTTATCTCACTTGAGACAGCTTTGTATCAGCACATTTAAATATATAATCAGTACAAAACCAGATTTTCTTCCTCAAAATGCCACCACATGCTACAACCTAATATCAAAATGCACTAATGACTGTTTCTGTTTCAAGATATCATTTTGAACTAAACAGTTCTAAGAGAACTAGACTGAGACATTTTTAAATGCTGGAACAGAAGACTGTCCATGCAATTTCATCCCTTGTCCTTTTAAGCTGCACCCAAGTGTGTTAGACACTCCAAACACTTGCTATTTTCTAATGCAAATGCCTGCTTGGCTCCTATCTAAAAAGACAGCAAGAGTGTTTTGAGTAAAAACCAAAAAAATCTTCAATCTTTAAAAAAACCCTGTCACATATTTATTTCATTATTTTTGACCACTGGAAGTCTTTAGTGAATTGTAAGTCCTTTAAATCTTCACATCTTCTGGACTCTCCCTTCATTGAACTACATTTTTCACCTAGAAGTGGCCCAGGAACCACAAAAGTAACTAACAAAGTCTTTACTAACACAGCTACTATGAAGTGGATATTCAACAAGCAGTCCATTTATCCTACAAATGGCTAAGTAATTTTTTGAAAAACCAAATCAAAAACCAAACCAATATAAAAAGCAAACATGAACCAGCAGGAAAATGCAGTTACAGATGACAATACCCATGATTACTTTTCAAATGCTTAAAAAAAAAGTTCATACATCCCGCAAAATAAGATTAATCACAATTTTATAGTACTGATAACTATTATAAGTACATGTATTCAAAGGGGTACAGATGGGGTTGTTTGTCCATTTTTAAACTCTGCAGTATTTGTAGTGTTCATGCATTAATCCTCCCCCTTTGCATTACACTCCTGAGATAAGAGAGGACAGCACATACCCTCCATAGTGCAGCAAGCTGACCTTACACAATGCAGCTAACAGATCTCACATTGCAGTTGAAAGATACTACTTTTCTTTTGTAATTATTTTCACAATGTGGAAAGCTACAAGTAGCCTCTTCCACAAAGGAATGGCTACTTGGAGAACAGTCCAGAAAAAATTTTAGGACTTTTTCTCAAGGCAGCACAACACTCAGTGTCAGCACTAGCTTTTCATTTCAATTCAAAGTCTAGCTAACAGGGAAATCTTCAATACCTTGCCCCTGGAATTATCCCAACAATCTTTTCAAGCAGAAGTTGCAGCAGCACCCTGCTACTAAAGCCTCTGAGAAAACTAATGATAGTCAAAAGTAGTAAGAAATCAAAGAACTTATGAAAATATTAATTAGGCTATCAACAGGGAGACTCATCAGATTAATTTACATTTTGATACAAATTCTGAAGACCAGACAGGCTTGACTCAGTAGTTATAATGACTCACAATGCCTTTCTGAGCAGCAAATTAAAATTACATTTGTTCTCTGCTGGACAACCTGGGAGTTTCACTATCAGCATTCTCTCTAAAAGCATATATACTGAAAGCATTTTATCCTCTGACCTTTAGTACTGGCATAATCTCAAACTCTGGGAATATGCCTTATTTCTGAGTCTTTTCAGAAGTATTAATGATTTGGTGCAATTTTAAAATAATGCCAAAAGGATTTCTGGATGGTACAAGGCAGTTAACAACACACAATTAAACCCAGATCAGGATGCTCTGAACATACCTGGACATTTTAAAACAATGGCAGTCATGAGATACAGAACCTTCTTAGTACATATACTGAGAAAACCTGCCCCCCTTCCCCACAATTTTTTTCATCTTTTGCCCTCATTTCAGTAAGGGTACATCCACTGTATAAATCTATGTCTTTATATCATATGCATTTATTTATGCATATGCATAAACAACAATTTAGAAAGGATGGCTAACCTAACTTTGTTCTCTTGCCTTGTAATAGATAAGCTTCTGACACCAAGAGATTCACATTCAAGTGATAATTACAGAAAGAATTCTGTAGGACACAAATATCTTTTCAATTCCTTAATGTATTTCTCAATTCTATATCCAAGTCCTGAAGACCATGAATGTGACCTACAAGCTTAACTATGATCAGCAGGTTACAAAACCTACAATCTTTTTTTTCATTATTGTCATTGCTAAGAACAAACTTTTTGAAGGAGACTCCTCATCAATTACCCAGCATGCAAGGTCTTGGTTTCATTCTGCCAGAATTATGTCAGACATTTTGGGTGAGAGATCCGAAATACTCACTTCACTCTGTGGCTCCTGAATTACTTTGTAAAGGGATGAAATCAAAGCAGTCTTGTCTTTCAAGCTGGTAGCATAGCTGGATATGGATGCTTCTGGCAGTGTCTAAAATAAAAAATTTATAAGCAATTTCTATCATTAAAATGTAACAGCTATTTCAACATACAATTTTCCATTACAAGTCACTATTTATCAGAGTGACTATAAACTAAACCTTGTTTCACAAAGAAATCCTCACATTTTCAGACCGTGGCCAGAAGATATACTGCACTCTATCACTTTGCAACTGCATACTGAATATAACAACAATGGATGGGAAATTGATTTTTAAAAAGTTACAAAAATGCAACCACCACTGACATTTCACTGTGAGATGTCAGTCCCATGAAACTTTTACAGTTTTCAGATCCATACTTCAAGGAGTTGTCACGACCAACTGTACACAGGTAGTGAACATTATTACCAGATATGGTATTACTATATAAACACAAATTCCAGTTGATGCAAATTCCAGCTCTTCTCTAACACTATACATATTTTCTGCCAGTATTTAAGAAGGTAAAAATCTAATGCTTTTAACAACTCTTTTAGAAGACGGATGTTTAAATGTACGTAAGTCTTACAGTAATTCTTATCTCCAGTCCTTGAAAGGACTCCACTCTACAGACAGGCAAACATATTTCCAGTGTATCTAAGCAGACCAGGAGCAAAACCTACAGTCATGTCTGGTACTCAAATCAATAAAATCATTAATCTATGATACACATTTTCACTGTTCTCTGTCAGGAAGTATGTAGTCCCAAAGAGGCAAGGAAAAAAATCCTTTCAAGCAGACATTTGTATTTATCACAGGATCAGCAAAACCCAAGGTTACTATCTTTCTTTTTCTGCAGGATGCAAGCATTCCTGCATACTTCACCAGCAGTGATTCAAACACTTCTGCATAAATACTGGAGAGTGTATTACCTTGAACTCTGATAACCACTCCTCCACAACCCCAGTATCCACAGCTAACATCTTCCAACATCTGCTTCAAAACCCTCAGCCTGAAAGAATAAGCAAACACAGTTTGTGAATACTACAGTCACTGCATTAAGTAGATGAAAAAAATTAAATGTCTGTGAATATTTACAGAATCTTATCATGCTTTTACTTGTTAACATTTTACATGCTGACATTACTTTGAACTTTTATTGTACCTCACTTATGCACGCTGCTGGAAGCATTAAGCACAGGAGTCTTCACAGACAGCAGTTTAATAAATTCCAACTATGTATTGCGTGGGAAGTAAGTCAAAGATTTTCAGAAATGGCATTCTGAAAACAGAAAATATTACCTCCTCAATTTCAATTTATTTTTCAGCTTACAAAACTCAAGAGGAAACTGTATGGACTCACTGAAGAGAAATGACTGTTTAGGTTTTTCCAAGTCAACTGCTATTCCCAGCTTGGAAAAGGTCACTGAAATAAAGGCGGATGGAAAACCTTTCAGTCCTCCCCCACCATGGCAACTGCAAGACAATGAGCCTGCTGCCCTTGCACAGAGCCTAAGACACTCCCCAGCCCAACATTCTGCCCAGTCTCAGACAGAGAGAGGTCATCAGCAACAGGACTCGAACACAGGAGATTCAGTATGGCTACTGAAATAATTTCTGATTTCTCTTAAATTTTAAGAAACCACTTAAAAACAACTATCCCTTGGAGCAGCTTATTCTGACACGAAAGACCAATATATCATTACTAGAAGTTAAAAGAGCGTGCTGTTAGTTTATCCAAATTGTGCCCATGGATTTCAACCAGTGACAAAATTAAATACTCATCTGATGAAAAAATTAACACTGTCTTGGTGAAATGTTCAGTCATGGGAGCTATCCCATCAAGTTTTACTTTGTCAGTTCAAAATTAGTTTTGAAGTATTGATATCCAAGTATGGGCTTGTCCAGGAGAGCCAAGGAAGGAAAAGATGGTAGGCAAGAATTGCCTTTTACAACACAAATACAAGTATTTTGTTCTGAAATTCATACTATAGTAGAGCATATACAGACTATATACAGTATATTTTAAGAAGCCTAAAGGGAGAAGAACGGGTTATGTTAGCAAGAGCTCACTATAACCCTCCAAAGCAAGGGGTGTGAGGAAAGCCCTAACTTAAATAAGGCTTTAAGTAGTGACCGAGATATTTCAATGCACAGACAGGGTTGTGAGGAAATTACTATTCAGACATGAATGTCAAAAGGAATAAAACTGAACAGGCTGTCCAGCAATTTCATTTTCAGAATAATTTTAATACAGAATAATAGGGCAACCAGAGACTTCTGTGCCCCCTCTCCTCACTTGCATGATCATTAAATAATGGATGGGACAAGTGAAATCCCAGGAACCAGCTGTGGCAACGTCCTCTCACAACCCCAGAAAGACACACAAGTCTGCACAAAGCTTACAAAACACTGTCTTTGAAAGGACAACAGGGAAGGGCCAAGGAAGCATAAGCATTTAATTTTTGGAGACCAGACCACTGCCATGGCTGGCTATGGGCTCTTCAAGGATTGTGGAGGAGGAAAGCTGCCCTTTATTTGGGAGAGCAACAGGGACACATGGAGCTCAGCCCTGCTGTGGACAGTGAGACAGCTGGGAGCTTATGGGTCACAGGTATGAGGGCAGAACAACATGGGTGACATTACTGCAGGTGCTTGCTACTCATCACCTGAGCAAGACAAAACACAGGAATCCCTCTTCATATACAACAGAAGAAGCCTCACATTACAGGCACCTGGTCCTCACATGGAACATGAAATGCCCTCTTGTCTCTTGGAAGGGAAACAGAAGAGGGACCAAGTGCATTGATTATTACTTCCTGAAACAGGGGACTGAGGAGCCAAAGGCTCTGTTAAACATGGTAAACTACAGACATGGAAAAACTAGCCAGTGACATCAAGGTCAGGGCAGACACAGCTGCAATGACCATGACAAAGTAGATCACAGGATCCCAGTAAGAAGGATCAAAGCAAGAAGGAGGATCAAGAATGTTCTAGAATGCTTCACAGGCTTTTGGAAAAATAGCAGCAGTAGCAACAGGAAAACTACGGCTCCATGACTGAATCAGCAGGGGATCTGCTGAGAGAAGATACAGAAAAGGCCAAGGTACTCACTGTCACCTTTACTTCTACTGTTACCAGCAAGAGCAGCCCCCAGGAACCCTGGACCTCAGAGCACAGAAAATTGCCTCAAGTGCCAGCATGGCTGAGGAGTCTCCAACTGGAGACACTGAAACCCCAGTCTGATAAGATCGTGAGCAGCCAGACACCTGTTTCAATTTTCACTACCTTGAGCAAAGGAGGCTGGACTTCATGATCACCAAAGATCTATTTAAACCTCATCCATTCTGTCATCCTGTATCAACAAAGAAATGGGAAGGACTGCCATGTATATTAATTTAGCTAAGTACCACGTCCTTCTGATCAGCACTGACAGTCCCAGAAGGTGTAACAATGAAAATACAGAGGAGCAGCCTCTGAATGCTCAGCATAGGTTGTGTGTGAGACCCTGCTGTGAAGTGAGACTTTGAAGGATAATACCATGTGCTAATAAACACAAAGACTAGTCCTACTACAATTACTGAAACAACCACCTTGCCAGTCCCTACAGAATCCCACAACCTACTAGCCCTACTTTCATTCCTATGAAGGTGGACAAAGGCTTTTGCAGTCTCAAAGCTGTGCTTCAGCACAGCTGACAATAGTAACCATTCCCTACTGAGCCCCATTAATAGCACAAATACCTGTCCTAATATTGACTGCTCAAAGCAAAAATCCCATTATTTAAAAGAGCCAAGAAGAGTCCTGCATACACCAAGTCCATAGCTGATACCACATATCCGAGATTCGTTTTTTTCTCACCCTCCTCCAGTGATCCATCAAGCATTATTTTCAAATTAAAGGTTCCCAGAGAACAGAGGTTTCATTTGACCAGTAAAAACAGTAAGAGCATCCTTGGCTGGCATCATCCACTGGAATAATAAGTTTTTATGAGTAATTTTATGACTAAGTATTTAAAGATGACCTTTTTTTTTTTGCAACAGCATGAACTTTTGAAATCACATTTGTAGAAAAGTAATAGGACAAAGATTTTGCTGATCAGATCTTTTATATTTATTTTTGAAGTAGCAGAGGCATTCCACTGAGAGTTAAAAAAGCAGAAACATACAGGGGATAGACTGTCCTTATTTTAACTTCATACTTTAAAAAAACCCTTATATATCTGCTTAAACCACAGCAAAACACATTTCAGTATCACAAATAAGAACTCTTAACTTTACAATTATTTTCCTGAAGACAAGGATTATGTGTTCAATTGATGTTCCCCAGAAGAAAAAAAAAGCTTTAATTCCATATATCAGCTGTGTGGGATCTATTTAAACAGGCAGACAATCTACTGCTTTACTGAGGATTGCCTCATTTTGTTCTAGTTAAATAAGAGATCAAGTTGGACTGGCACAATATTTGGACAGAGTTGGAAAACCCAAGACTGTTCCAAAAGAAGGATTAACAAGTTTCTGTTAACAACACAATTTTTTGCTGAAGCCCACAAGAAGTTTTTAAAAAGTAACTCTAGAATGGGATTTTTAACACTAAGCGCACCAAAATAAGACTCAATTTATACCATCTGTTAACCTTTTACAGAAAAAAAAAAAGAGCCAGAGGATTAAAAAAGCATGCCTTAATTACAGCTTTGTCTCAGGGGATATAACTGCAAGATATAGGCCACTGTAAGCATGAGATGTCCCAGCCACTACAGAATTAAAGCAACATAAAGTGGATAAAGTAAATACCTGCTACTTGGAGGATAAAAAAACGAGGGAAAAAAAGTGTAAAATTGCATTAAGAATGTACTTCATAAATACCAAAACTATAATGAAAATTCAAATAACACAGCAAACACTACACAGCATTTTTCAAAAAAAATTCTTGTTCTAAGGTACATCAGCATGTAATTCTCTTTAAACGAATATTTTTTCTTGGTCTCTTCCTACTAAGCCCCTGCAAAGATTTCAAATGAGTGGAATTTGAGAACTTCTTTAAAACAACTTTTGTCACCACAAATCAAACAATACTTTGATTAAATGTGAAGAGAAGCTTCAAATGTCCCCATGCTCCTTATTCATTTGGATGTCCTGATGAAGATTGTTACAGGAAAGAGAAGTCTCAATTATTTAAATACCACAAAACTACTTGTGATGGAGCTCAGTACCAGCCAGGTGGTTCAGGACTGCTGAATTTTTATTAGACAATATATATTCTTAGTTTATTTCCCACATGAAGCAAAGCCACTTTAGGTAATATTCTTGCATTGCAGGTCTTATCTTCATGTTTGCCACATGAAAGCAGGCACAGCTTATGCAGTCTAGCTAACACATGGCTAATTGTCTATATTTATATGGATAATATAACCTGTATTCTTGGGCCTTGTGAGTTAAAAGCAGTTTGGAGTATTTTCCACAAGACTCTGAACTTGGATTAGCAGCCAAAGATAGGATTTATAATAATTAATAATTAACAAGTTCCCAAGTCCTAAGCAGCCTCTGACAGCTGTTAATTGGTCTTGCTCTATTCCAACACAACAATGTTAAGTCTCCTTCCTTTGGAGATACCAATTTCTATATTGTTTCAGGATGAGTAGTATAACTTGAATAAGATACCAAGGAAATTTATCTGACAAAAGCAAGTCTCATTTAGAAGAGACTTCTACAAAGTCCCTAAATAGGTAATTTTCCCTTCCTCATCCTTTACAGCATAAATACATCAGGAACTTACTGAATTTCCTGTTTTTAATAGAGGAGGGAGAAAAAGTTACAGGCACTGAGTTAGTTGGTGGAGGGCCAGCCAAGACAAATTAAGACATTCTCTGGCAAACTTACTAATGCATCCATCTACTTAAATGGCTTTGGATTTTCATACCTGTCACACAGGACTTTAATATAATAATATCAAATTATGTCTTTGAATGATATCACAGACAACACATGCACACGTTTTTCTTTGAAAAGAAATTCTCACAATAGGTGGCTTTCTTGCTCTTTACAGCTATCTAGCATTTGCAGAATTCCTCCA
The DNA here is from genome assembly GCA_013400575.1 of Peucedramus taeniatus. Taxonomy (NCBI): domain Eukaryota; kingdom Metazoa; phylum Chordata; class Aves; order Passeriformes; family Fringillidae; genus Peucedramus; species Peucedramus taeniatus. The sequence continues at coordinate 11,558 of WBNO01014073.1, forward strand.
CAGAATGCACGTGTGTAAATGAAATCTGGAGGCTGGACCTGGATAAAGAACGAAGTTCTGAGTTCTTGACTTCTGCAGAACTGACCTTCTGAAACCACAGTATTAGATATTTGCTAGAGAAAGTCACAGAGCTGGAAAAAACAAAAACAGGAGCCAAAAAACTGCTCAAGTCTCATCCTCTGGGAATTTCTGAAGAGGAGAGTAAACATGCTATGTCTTTACCTAATCTGTAAAGTATCTGCTTGGAAGTCCGTATTACTTGCTAAAATTTCAAAAAAAATTAGCTTAAAGGGAAACATGGAACAGAAAGTTAAGCTATTTATGAACCATCAACCAAATGTATCAACCACCCCAGAACAGGAACAAAGTAAACTTGTGAGCATTCCATTAGGACGCACCAGACCCAAAAGAGATCAAGCCACTAGTAAATGTTCATCTTCTGTTCTATAGTAGCTTGCACACAGAAGTAGGGATGGGCCAATTAGGACTCAACTTTTCTTCCCTTTTGAAGTGGTACAAGAAATATTAAAAACCTTTTTGTCAGTTCTGACTTGATTCATCAAGCTCATTTAAAGGACTACAGTCTACACGTAAAATTCACATTGCTGAACCCTTTCTTCTCCCTCACTTCAGAGACAAAGACACAATCCTTGGTAAGCCACAGAACAGGAAGAACACTCAGGCAAGTGTATTCTTGATTCAACTGCCAAAGAAGAGAATGTATTTTCCTGATGTTAATGCACAACTCATTTTAGTGATACAGTGGTCTGTTCATTTTCCATACAGTTTTGGATATGGTCAAGCTGTTCTGTTCAGATACTTGCAGGTGCAATAATGGGCAGCAAAACACTTGAAGTCTCTTGAGAAAAACAGATGCTACTGTGGACTCCAAAAAACACTCCGACACGTTTCAGAAACCACAAAGGTCAAGTCTGACTTCTTGATTTTTTCAAACTTTCACAAAGAAACAAACACCCCATTGTGCTAAGCCTGAAACAGTCACATGCTCTGTTCAAATATACAACTGCAAACAGTGCACAAAGACTTGGTATCAAATATTCTCTGATAATTGCCATCTTCAGCTTAAAACAGGATGGCTATGGTGCACCAAGCATCACTGACTTAGGCTCAGGCAAATTTCTAAAATGAGAGATGGTTATTCAGCATCTTCTAACAAGATAAATAACAATTTTTAGGTGACACTAGAGGTGACAGCCTCAAAACAAACAGGAATTACTAAAAACAATATAGGAAGGAGGTATGCATTAAGGTCCAGGTACATTAACTTATCATAAATGCACACAAAAAAACCCCACCTGGAGCTATGCATGGAAAAACCTACCCAGAGCCACTAAATGTATAAGCACTTCTAGTTCAGAAAGCTGCAGTCAAAGGTTGCTCCCCCAGCACACTCTTCCAGTTTTCTCTCAGTTCCTTTCTTGGCCTCTATTAAAAGCCACTGCTAGACAATAAGGTTTCAGAAATTCTCATCTGGTTCACTACAGTCATTCTGCAATCTTCTGCATAATAACGTAGTGAACACACAAAAATAACCATTCTGAACATTTGTTTCCAGTGGTTTGTAAAGATTAATGAACCTTAGGAAGTGAAACTGCAGTCAATTTTAATTTCATCTTGCCAAAGGCATTATTCAGTTTTGCTTCCCATTTCCTCCTCCCCTGTGTCAGTGATAGAAGCAACCACAGATAGAAGCTCTTCTATAGAGCTTACACTTTATATCACAATGTGGAACATCAGCCTTAAAGAATCAGGAATCACTGGACTCTTCCACAATATAGATTTAAAGAAGACTTCCCGATCCTGTGCACATACGCTTCTCAAACCATTTAACACTTGGAATATGACAAAGTGACAGATATTTGCCCACCAAATGGAAAAGTCCTCCTGAATTATATCCAATTTTTTTAAAAAACAATAAATGTATTAATATTCAGCCACAGATGAAAGACTTCAATTCAGTTTTGGTGCCAGCAATTAAGGAAAAAAAATAAGTCTACAAAAAGCAAACATACATTAATTAGACCATACAGAAACTATAAATAACTGTCTTAAATGCAGTTGTTTCTTGTGCAAAGTATCCAGTACCACAGAATACTGTATGGAGGTTTCTGGGCTGTAAAGTGTCAAATACTCAGTGTATCAAAATATAACTCAGTCTTCTACAACCTTTCAATTCTGTCAAGAGGGGGAAAAAAAAACCAAAACCCAACAAACCTGTGGTTGAGGTCATGAAACCACAAGGCCATTTACATTGCTGGTAAACAGTCACATGGGCACACATGACCCAAAACATTCATGATTAAAGCTTTCTAAAAGGTCTCAAGCAGAAGGTAAGACTCCTAATAGCACAGGCTTTTGAAGATTTTAATCCTGATCTTTGACTCCTGGCAAATTTATTTGCTCAATTTCAGATTAGCAATCAATTACAAACCACATTTGTACTCAACTAACCTTGTATTCACCCTTTACTACCAAGGGGCATTGTCTCCCAAGACAACCAAATTACTCATGCCAGTCAAACAAGTCACCAGGATAGAGATAAGAGCCTACAATCACTGATATATTCACTTGAATTTATACAAGCCATAGTAAATAAGATCTATATTGTTTAAGCAGGACAAAAGCAGCCCTAAGTACAGTGCCAAAATGAAGTAAGAGGAAATAACTTCCACAGCTTGAATTTTATTTTTTCATTGTCCTCTACTACTTCTTCCTTGCTACCTTTTTTAATCCTGCTTTACTATTTCTTCCCTGTTGCCTACTGCACAAATGCACACTCTAAGTACATCTGCCATGTTGTTAACCATAGCCAGCCAAAACTGACCACCTGTAAGTCACCTTACCCCAGTTACACCCAGTTGTCTGGCATGCAGAATCCCTACTCTTTCAAGCTATTTCATCTGGAGTATATCCTCAAATGCTAGCTTTTCTATCATCTGTAATTCATCAATAGTTTCATTATAAGGAAATAAAGTAAGATTTATTACTTTCAAAGCATTTTTTTAGCAGCTAAAATATACTTGCTTCCACTTTTATTTCATGCAAACATTACTGTTTACATCTTATTGACTCTTTTAAGAAAGAACAGATATATAAACTGCATAATTTTAGACAGAATAAAACACAAATAATTGAAAAATCTTGTCTTAATTTAATAAACTTATGTTTTCTGGATTAATATAGTTAACTGTTCAACACATACAAAGAAAAATCAAGATAATAACTATATGCATCATACAGAAATAGAATTTAAATTAAGCCACATTAAAATGAGTATAAGCACAAGCTTAACCAAATGAATGAACTAGAAAGCTTTAGAAATCTTGTCTGTTTCCTCTGTATCAAGACTTCCATAACTCGTGTTGAGAACATCAATGAACTGGCAATCAATTCCACAGAACATGACACACTGCTCTTATCACTTCTGTAAGGGAAAGCAGTGCTGCACAAGTTCACCACTTAAAAAAAACATTCTGTACAGAACCCCAAACAAACTTACTTCTTTTATACCTTAGTTCCCTAAACCCAAAGTACACTTCATTCCTAAGAACTCAGGAAGCTTTCTCAAAACCAAAGGCAAATTTAAAACAGTGAAATATAATAAACTACAGAGAGAATAATTGTGTTGCATTTTTTTATTTGAGTTTGATTTGAGTATTGCATATAAGTCTTGAACTAACCAGTGGTCTTCTCAAAAGCATGGAGTGTTATTTTGGCAGCAATGCTATGACATGTAGTTCCTTGCCTCCTCAACCTCCAGTGCTACCACAGTATTACCTTTACAGGCAGTTATTCACTTAATCTATTTGTGAAGTCAATTTGCTGCAAGCTAATTTTAAAAACCAAGTTTTGTTTTCTAAGTGAAAATTGCAAGTCATCTCACGTTAGAGTTTGTTAGAACATTCAGTCATATGAAAAGAAAGGTGTTGGGTAATTCAACTGCTGAAAGACTCTCAGTGTAAAGCATGCACAGGCACATGCTGCACAATAGCTTGAGTATGACTAAAAAGCATGTGGAGAACTGAGCAGGGGCTGAACTTCATCTCTGAGCATTGACTGTAAAAGACAATTTTAACACCTTCTACCATTACAGCACATAGTTTCAGCTAGTACAAGTCCAGAAGCATCCATCTGGCAAGTAGTTTAGCAATGACCTATCAGAAGGAAAAAGATGCAGTTCACAAAGCCGGGCAGGAGTTTGAGAGACTCTTTCACCTACTTTTTAGCAGCAACCAAAACTTCCCAATTCTGCTGGCTAAGAATGACATTTTACGAGACTGCCTCTTTCCAACCCTGCTCTAGGTATCTGCACCTCATTCAATTCGGAAAGCAGAGATGTTTACCTGTAAAACCATGGCAACCTGCAAGCCAGACACTAACTTTAGAAGACACTACACAGGAGGAAGAAATTTTGTAGCAGCTCTTGGGACTTAATTTCAACTCAATCATCCTTCTGCCTCCATAAAATGTGAGGAGCTCCACAAACTGAGAACTGGGCTGCAAAAGTCACCAGTGCTTCAAAAGGGACTTATGTCAGGTTCAGGCCAGGACAGGGTTAATTTTTGCAGTAGCTAGAAAGGGCATAGCCAGGATCCAGATTCTATTCTATACCACCTCATCATTGCCAGGGGAAGCACTCCAGGTAGCCAGTGCTGCATGGTGAGCGATCATGTGTGAATCCTTTGCCTACTTTGTACACTTAGTTATTGATAGTGTAGCTGTTACTGTTTGCTTCCTTATTCCATTTCTGTTTCCAGTAAATTGTTCTTATCTCAAGCTGTAATCTTTACTTTCTGTGCCCCTAATTCTTCTCTCCATCCCTACCTGTGGGAGGGGGAGGGGGAAAGGGAGACCGAGGGAGTAGCTGCAGTTCGGAAGGTTTCGGAGGGAACATTAAATTGGGGAATACCATTCCTATGCCTGGACAGCCTTATCTGGTAAAGGCCCCTCTTTCAGACCAAACCCATTCCAGGGCACCCAGCCCTGGAAAAGAGAAACTCTCTGCACCCAGCCCTTCACAAAGAAATGAGAACTCTCCCTGGGGCTCCCATTGACTTCTCCGGATCGGTCGCGTCACCGCACTGGGCTACCCAGGGAAGATCTACAATAGAGCATAATATCAGACAGGATCAAACACAACTGCAATGGAAAGGTTTCATTTTGACTCCAGAACCTTTATTTCAAGTAAGTGCTATGATACAACCCATCACCCTAACCCTACCAATGCAGCAGCATTAGCATTCCTGATAGCTCTCTATTGGCAAAATATTATCTCCAAGTGTACCACTCTACCATTTCCTCAAAGATCATGAAAGAAAAGCTGGAACCTTGCTATCAGGAATACACCCCAGATTTTAGAGCAAAAAGAGGTCTATGACAGTCTACTGACAGGGGGAAAAAAAACCCAAGAAACTATACAAAGGTACATTTTCCAGAAGAGGGGTGCATCAATACTGCAAATAACTTTAGGACTTAGTTTTAGTGGTTGATAACTGCTCCCTGTTAAATTACAGAGTTAAAATTATCCATCAATATATGCATGCAATGCATGTATTTAGGTGTGTTAAACAGTTTCAGGAGAAACATGCTTTATCTCTTCATAACAGTTCTCTTATTCTTCCTCATCCCTTCACTTCCCCCCACCCCCACAACAGCCCATCCACATACACTCACAAGACTAGACACATTCATTTGAAAAACATTTCAGAGCAGCTGAGAACAATTTTGTGGCTTTTTACACATTTTACAAGCTAAAGAAAAACATGACTTCTCAACTGAAGTTTTTAGAGGCAGGACCCATGCTTCTGTCTTATTCAGAAGATACATCCAACACATTAAATGCTCTAATGTCACATATAAAGGCAGTAGTACAGACAAAATACATGCAACTCAAAGTCTCAAGAGAATTTACTACCCTGTGTGTCTTGCTCTGCATTTTAATTTTTTTTTTAAAAAGTCAAATCCCAAAAGCATAATACTGTCAAAGCAGAAAAGGATTATAACTCTCTTACATTAAGAGATGTATTAATTTAGATTGAATTCATGTTAGATGAAAAAGCTTTTAAAATAAAAAGTTCCCATTTCATGAAAGCATCTAAAGGTCAGAATATTAATTACTCCAAGAAATAGAAAGCTAATAAAACTCAAATTATACAGGTTCTGGAAGGACTCTTTATTTGAGTTCAGATTTCCAGGGTAATTGGTATTATCAAGTAATCTGCCATTATTCCAAAGTCACAACAACAGAAAGCTTCTAAGGAATTCATATTGTTACCACTTGAGTAGTAGAAAACAGTTTAAGATTTAAGATAAGAGAGCATACATTCTTTTTTTTTCTCTTTCATTTGCATTCTCATTAAATCACACAATGTCTTCTGCTCAAGACAGGCCTGATATTTAAGAGCATTCTTACATATCCTACATATCTAGTAGTTCTAGAAGAAGTGAGCAGTGCCTCTATAATCAGTCATCAATTCAGAATCCTGGCTTAGAGCAGAGATTTGATGATTTAGAGCCAGGCAAATATTTTGTAGCCTAACTACAAAGTGGTCAAAATTTATTTCTGCAATAATCTCAGGTCTGTGAACTTGAGAACTTGATTTTGTGTATTGTGCTTACAAGCAGCATCTGAAAAGTCACTTGAATGGCAGACACAGTTGTGACAATACATGGAAATTGGTCATTGATTGCACACGTATTTGGGGCGGAGTGGACTGGATGAACCAGAGCCAAAGGACATCAATACAGCCTAACAACCCTCGGACACAGCATGTTCTGCTTGTAAAAACTGTCATAAGCATATGGAAGAAGTGTTGCAATGAACCAAGAGCAAAGCAACCTCCATCACATTGGATGAAAAAAAACCCAAATACAATCTAAGTGAATGGCCACTTTTCAAACAATATGACATTTGAGGGGTGAGGGTTAATCACACAAAACAAAAAGATCATACACCTATTATTTAACATCAACAGACACATTTAAGGAACTTCTTCAAGGGTGTGGCATCATCTGGTTCCTGTTTCATCACTCAGTTAACTTCCTATTCCCACTTTTGTCAGTTCCTCTATTTACTGTACAAGCAGGATCTTCATCCAGGTACTCCTTCTTCCCTTGACATCAAAGTATCCACATCCTAGTCCACCTACTAAATTTATACATCACTTTTATTCTACCACAGCAAGAAGCAGCTGTAAATGGTTAAGGCAGTCCCTGCCACTGTTTCACAGGATTGGAGCAGCTCTGTGAGCACAGGTGAACTAGCATCCACCTCTTTACCAAAACAGGAAAAAACTTAAGCGACTTTAGAATACCACTAAAATAGGAATGAAACAAAGATTTCCATTACTTCCTTAAGGAATGAATGAATGTGTGCATTATGTATACAAGGGAACAACACAGTTTAGAGATCTCCTCTGATTATGCTGTTTTGGGTGGAAAATCATTATCATTCTTCCCTGTGCAGCTACAGTAACAGTCTGCCACTTTCTCCCAGTTTGCCAGTAACAGTCTGGGAGAAAATATCCCTGCACAAATAACCATTCTGTTCTAGTAAAAACCCCTGATAACCAATGCAAATGCATATGCTTTAGATATTCTTAAATTTCAGCCTAAGAACAAAGAGAATGATATTGAAAATACATATACCAAACTAAAGCAAGGCAGCAAAAGAATTAAAAAGTAGCAGAGACTGCAAATTTAATCAGCCAATCCCCAGCATGATGCAGAAGTGCTGGAAGAGTAGTTCTGCTATATTTGTACACATTACTGAATAGTCAACAAAACTTCAACCAATTCCAGCTGAGACAACAGAATCCTGTTACTCCAAGCTGTATCATTACAGACTAAGCAAAACAGATGTTTCCTTTTTTGTGTTTCACTGAGTAACAGAACAAATTTGATTGTCTGAAGTGTCTCATCACAACATGACTGTTGCGAAAATACCCCTCATTTACAGTGGTGACACATAACACTGCTGAGAAATCAAGGAGGGGTGTTAAGAAACTCAGAATTTTTTCCTCAGCTTTACAATTAAATATAAATCACATTATCTTAAGATAGGCAGAAATTTGTAAATATTATACCAGCACTCACAAAGCTGCAGATGCACGTGTAAGCAGATGTGCAAAATTACTGTCAAAAGCCTCTCACCTGCTCCTCTGGCTGCTGCACTGGGAATTTAGTTCAAAGCAGGGAAAAAAATGCAGGAGCCTATTAGTCTTCCTACACCTGACATACGGAGTCAATATAATTAGGAATGTAAGAGATGTGAGCGGAAAGATTGCAGCTTATTGAGCCTAAAAGCTGCAACTGAGTAAAAACAGTAGCACGTCTGCAGCATGTGACATGAAGCAGGCAGGTATTTTGGCACAGCCTAAAGGAAGTCAATAAGAAATATATTCTTTTAACTGAGTATATAGTAATTGGTTTAACCAGATGTGCTAATAACCACAAATCGTAGGATAATACTCAGCATTTCACTGGCAAATCGAGTCTAAATTGACTGCAAGGAACATGAAATTATTGCTTTAGCACCAAGTACCAAGAGCTAAGGAACTCCCCAACCCTTCTCCTTCCCCCACTTTGATCACACTGTTCTCCCTTTCATCAGCCTAACAGCAAATACATGATGCTGCAGTCTACCTACTTCAAATCTGGAAAAAACACAATTTCCTTCAGTCAGCAAATACTGCAAAGGAGTATTTACCAGGGGGAAAAAAAAATCATTTTCATACCTGAAGATGCTTTAGTTTACTTCCTCAGGTAGAGATGTGACTGTAGCATACCTGACGTATTTTATACAGTACACTGAAAATATTCACAGTATCCTAACTGACAGAGAAGGTGGCTGGTGTTAAAAACTTGTCAAATGCAATTTTCTTAAATTTACTAGGTCAACTTAACACTTTTACACATATTCCAGTCGTCTCCTTTAATACAGCAAATAGTATTAAAGGATTGAAAAGAATTAATACAAAACAATTGCTTTTACAAATCACTACAGCCTTGTCCATTAACCAGATGCTCGTGGAGACCTTATATAACCTAGCACTAGCTCCTGTACAATACTCAGACTACTAGACAGGTTAATTGTTGAGTATTAGATATAATTCCCTACCACATATTTAAAGTGTAATGGGATTTTTTTCCTCCTTTCCTTAAAAAAAAAAAAAAAACTGCAATAAAATATAGCAAAAGGAATGAATCATGGTGTTTAGTATTAGCAAAATACTGAAGTTATATGCACTGTTCGTCAGGTTGAAATTAATGCCTTACTGAAGCATAAATATTTATCCAGTGCAAACAGCAGGAAACCTTAGGAGACAGCATGGCTTTAAGCACTGAAGTGTGTTAATTAGTACCCAGTGCAGCTTCAGAGCAAGCTATGCTATTTTTAAATAAAGGTTAGATTCCAAAAAGAGGAAAGTAACAAAATGTAAAGGTATGAGATAAGATAGCGAAGAAAGCTGTCTTTAGAATAGTGATCAAAAGTGCCCCAAGTATACAATTTTTTGTCACAAAGTTTAGAATGAGAGTTCTGCCAATCAGGATGGAACAGAGATACTTAGCAACTTCTGCATCAGCAATAAGCATGTTTTACAAGTATTACTTTCACCTACATTTCTTCGTTACGCTTCAGTTGCTACACAGCATCTCATATCATCAGAGTTTAGAGACAGAAAAACAAAAACATACATCTGTTTGGAAGAGATAACCCATTTCCAAGTCTTCATCTCAACAGTCAGATGATTCTTCAGCATTGCTGGTCATTTATAAATTAAGAAATGTTTCATATACACCCTCACTTTCCATGGCATTCTCCATATACAAGAGTCATGGTAATTAAGTATCTGTCCAAAATTCCATGTCCTTTATTGATTCCAGTTCTAATAAATAATGCTACTAATAACAACTGTTTATTGAACCCATCTGTTTTATATTTGTTCACCATGTAGAAGTTAAACTGAAGGCTTATAAACAGAACCCTTAATTCATCACACGAACACCCACACCAACATCCTCCCCTTTCTGGCACTACAAGACAAAACAGGGTCACATTCAGACAATTTCAGGACTCACTTGGCTGTAAGTTATACTGCTTTCACTCACTGTCTTTCCAGTTGTTACCAAAGCATGTAAGTTCATGTGGGGATGTGACTAAAGAAATTGCCATAAATAACAGTTGCCCTCACAGACTCAGCCAAGATGCTATTTTTATTCTGCTTCTCTTGAACATGGTCCTGATTAGGGCAAAGACTTCAAAACAGTTTCACTGCAAGTACAAGAAAATACTTCATATCCAGCACTAACTTAGAAATACTATAAGCTGAAAACTATTACAGTTGTTAGATCTTTCAGATGTTTGTTTTGGTGTTTTGGATTTTTTTTTTTTAATCTAATACAAGAGAATTTGAATTTTCATGCTAGCAAAGCTCCAACACAAATTCTGATAGAAATCTGATTTACAGAAAGAACAAATGCAGAAGCATTTCACCTGTTAGCCTTGTGCAAAACTTTTTACATTCTAAATGTTTTCAAATAACTTCAAGTAATTCAAGTGTCAGTTGTTTATAGAGAAAATCTCAAATTCATGCAGAAGCACTTAATCTAAATAGTGTGGGTGTACACTTACACATTATAGAATAGAGGAAAGGGTCTGGCCACTGCAGGAATAAACATTTTAATGGCATGCAGAGCTGGAGCAGCAGCTTTAAACACAGCCTAGCAGCAATATGCAGTTGCTACACATTAAGAACATTTTCATACTTTAGTACTCCTTGTCTTCAACAACACTGACACAGATTTCTGTCCTTATCCTGACACCTTGTTGCTGCCTTCCAAGATTATCTCACAAAGCATTTTAAATAAACTAATCCAATTTAAGTTTCTAAATAACCGATGCTAATAAAAAATGCTTTAATTACAACACATTCTCCACTTCCAAATGTGCATTCATACATCACCATTTCAATTCTAGCAACTGAGAACAGCAAATGCCAAAAGGGCTATTTTTCCTGGAATAGAAAGAAAATATATTTAAAGAAAATATCTCAGGCCTAAAATTCTAATTTAAGTGGTCTTTTAGACATATATACACTTGCATAATTAAACAGAATAGCATTAACAAAACAAAAGCTATAATTCTCCTAAGCAGGGAGACTACAAGATTCCAGTAAATCAACAACCTCTCTCAACTACATCCTACCAAGTACAAACCAACACACTGATAGACATTGCATATAAACTGCAGGTTTTAAGCATGCTGTATTTCCATAATCCCATGGAAGTCTCAGAGATTAGACAGAGTCACTCCAGTCAAACTATTTAACCTCAGAAGATAATTACAGATGGGCAGTCTTCAGTTTTTCTGAAGTGTACAAGATTTCTCTTCAAAGAAAACAAGAGTATGCAGGCAGGGAAGGTCATACTGGCAGGCTTCTCATTTCCTACACAGCTAGATCAGATCTCCTGCTTAAATTTCATGCACCTTGCTCTTGGAAGACTGGCTGCTCAGTAACACTGGACTGAATGCACGCGAGTGCAGTGATTCACAGGTGTAACTTCCACTTCTTCTAACAAAACTACCCACACAGTCCTAGGGGAGACCTAAGGACAGATCAGCTTTCTACCCAATCTTTCATTTGTGAGAGAGGAAGCGTGCTAGGTTATGCAGAGAGCACATTTGTCAAAGGGAAGGGCTGGGAATGAAACCTGACCTGGCAATTCACCTAACGGATTTAAGTCTAAGCGCTTCCCGATGGAGGCTTTGTGTGTTTGCTGAGTGCACAGGTGATCTTTGTTAAGAGCCCAAGAGCTCTTAACATTTTAATATTCTCATCAACATAGACATTTATGCCTCATGAAAGTTTCATCTTAAAGCCTCAAATACTCCACAAGCTCTTAGTCCCAAAGGCAAACCTGGGAACTGTGACTTTTCTCTTATAAATCATTTTGCAAACGACGCATTCTCCATACAATCTGAAAAAACACAGTGTCACATCAGACCATTACTTTTCTAATTAAAACAACCAGACATTAGCCAGCATTTTACAACTAATAATTTAAACCTCCAGAATGAACAAGGTGATTTTCACATTGCGTGCATTAAAGTCAGAGACAGGTTAAGAAGACAACCTAATATGTACCTTAAGGTATAAGGCTTTAATGAAAACCAATTTCCTGACATGAACCTGAGGAAGCTTCAAGATACTATGGTTTTAGAGGAATATGTACTATGAATGAGACTTTAACTCAGTGACTTACTATTAGTTTTGGCCCAGTCACATGCATCAGCAAATGGGCTTGTTTGCCAGCTTAGAGCCAGCCCCACTGTGCTAAGTAAAACCCAGATGACACACAACGCTTGTAGTGCCCAGCCTTACAATATCTCACACACATGCTTGTGATACAAGTCCTCACAAAATTAGAATCCAAGTGACTTAACTGCCCAGCTATGCCTGGGAACATGTCTCCCATGGACTCACTCAAGTGAAAGCAAACCCACCCATTGAGGAGGCTACAGCAGAATTTCAACGTGATCCTGCCCCTGACAGCCTTTTTCCTTGGAAGAAGCTTTCTGATTAAATATAACATGTCCCTTTAAAACAGCTCACCGCTGCAAGGAAGTGAATTGTTACAGTTAATAAATCATCCCAAGTAGTACTAAACTTCCTCAACATTATCATCCCTCTGATAAAAAGCCTATTAGAAGTGCCTTGCCTCACAAAGAGATTATCACAGAAGCAGACAGGTTTTGTATTTCAAAATTAGCCATTTTATATTTTTTCCTACTCTGCAGGAAAAAATACGTCCAAAAACACTGCCAGAAGGATCTAAAACTCAACTTCAAAGTATATTACTTTCACCAAAACTATTTCACTGATGAAACTACAATAGATTGTAAATTAATCTGACCACATTATACAACACTACTTACTTTTTGTAACATAAAAGAACTTGTTGAAAGGTGGAGAGAACAAAAACAAGATGCCATTGGGGGTGTGAAACTATACGATCTTTAAAGTCCCTTCTAACCCAACCTTTCTAGGATATTGTGAAAAGCACAAACTTCTGAAAAAACACTATAGCATGTCAGTCCATTACTGGAGGCAAAAACTGCAGAAAAGCCTCTCAGATACCACAAAATGCAGTCATCAGTGTCACTCTACGCGTTGCTCCGTAACGCTGCTTTTTGCCTCTCTGCAGTGCAATTTGCTCAGCGTGCCTTTTAAAAAAAGGCACTAAATCTGAATTTGCAGCTAAGGATCCTAACACCAACCACGTAATAGAAACTTTCATATTTTGCTCTTCTACAGTCATCTCCTCAAACGCAGGCAGTGTACGTGAAAACTTCTGAAAGGTCGATACTAGCAGGACTTCACAATCTTCAAGCACACAAATCTTCTCCCTGTGGACCTAAGGCTGGGGAGCTTTTTCGGCAGAGAGCTGGAATTCAATTGGACGGGAAACAAACGTGATGGCTGTCGGGATTACATGGGACAAGACAAATCCACGGGCACTACCTCTGCTCTCATCGTCCCCTTTGACACACAGAGCACACGGAAGGCCACTTCAATTTAATGTGCGCCAAGTTAAAGCACGAAGCCCGCGGAGGCACAAGCCCGGCAGCCTGCGGCGCTGCCCGCTCGCATTCCCAACTCCGCGGTTCTAACTGTTGCTGCCACCTCCCGCATCCCCGCGGCGGGCACGCAACTCACCGCGGCGGCGACACCGCCGAGCACACCCGCAGCTCGGGCCAGCACGAAGGCGCTCACAGCACGCCGCCCAACTCTGCCCCGAACCTCCCCACGAGGGTCCGCAGTGGCGCCGGGAGCCGCTGCCAGGCACCGCGCTGCCCGCCCTGCTCCGGGGACGCCGCGGGAGCCGCTCCTTTGTCTCTCCCGCAGCCCC
>WBNO01014073.1:25998-50914 GCA_013400575.1 Peucedramus taeniatus
TGGGCGCGCTGTGAGGGCGCCCGGGGCGGGCACGGCGGCCGGACAGGTCACGGGCTCCGTGTGGTGGCTGGGCCGGGAGCGTGGTCCTGGGGGAAGCTCCGGTGGAGTGCGGGGCGCTGGGCAGGGTCGTGCCCCGCGGGGAGATGAGCCCTTCGGGGCAGCGCCCGTTCCCGAAACTGCCCTGCGAGCGCGGGTGGCAGCGGGCACTGGGAACAAAACGGGCGGCAGCGCTTGGGATGGGCTCGAGAGCAGCACCGGAGCTGCGTGTGTTCTAGCGCTGTCCCAAATCACACCTTCCCCCCGTCTGTCACTTGGAAATAAAAACAGAGCTGGAGGCAGTTAGGTCTGACAGTGCCCCAGCCCAACAAAGGTACGGCTGACAGCTCCGCAGGAGATGCTTACGGGCACCCTGATGGGAATGACGCGGAACTGAATCCTCTTAATTTTTTTTTCATCATGCGTGTCTTAATCATTATTTAGATACTGGATTCTTATCAGCCTTCCCCAAGTGAAGCAATTGTGTGCAAGTCTCATTCCACAGCACTTCAAGGCCTTTTCAAATACAAATACTACTTTTTCCCCTATTTTTTTTTTTCTACTGACATCCTTGTACTACTCTGAAGAACAATCTTGAAATAAAACCGCATGTCCCACAAATAGCTACATTTTATTTTTACATTTTTTGTTACCACCAGAGTTTCTTTTTAAGTAGGCTTTCCGGATGTAAGTTTTATTCCTCAGAAGCACGCACTTCTGGTAATCCTCTGGATTAATAAAGATTATGTTAATCAGTAATCTAATTGCTGTGTGGTGAAATCAAGGCAAGGAGGCTGTGATTTGGTCTGTGTCAAATATCATATAATGACAGAGCCTGAATTAACACCACCAACACTGTCACAAAGCACTGTCCCATATGATTACTCATTTAAAAGCCATGGTCTTCTATGCCTTGCTCAAGTTAATTTCCTCAATTACTCTGTAGAGGTAGGTAATGTGTTCACACACAGGTTTATTGACTTCTCTGGAGCCTTGAACCTGAGAAGATACCAGGTTCAATGCACTTCTTTCTTGGCCATCCTGCATGGGGACATATATCAGTATCATTCTGTCTGAGCTGTTTCTAGATTTGTGCTAGTGTACCATTCATTTCCATGGGTATATAGCATACTAATTTGTTGACAATAAAATACGTGTTATTTTCAAAGACCTTTTATAATATAAACCATAATACATAAAAATTGCTTTTAGAATATAAATGTATTACTAAGGCATTTGTCTTTAGAATACTCCCACTGTGTTATGGTCTAAATTCATTCTGTCATCAGTTTCTATGACACTGGATAAAATAGGTCTGTTTTCCTGACAAGATAGATATTAATTCCAACAAAGGTTTATAAAAGCTTTATTATTTCCCTAAGATGAAGACAGACAGTTAAATGCCATAATCTTAGGAACAACCAAATGGAACTTTTACAGGGAGATAATAAACTTCTACCTTTGAAAAAATATACATCTGTATCACAGCCAGAATATTTAACAGTTTGGGGGTTTTGGTTTTTTAAAGCTCTTTACCTGACTTTCTCTGCACTTCCATCACTATTTCTGCCAACAGCATTGCAGGCATACACAGCCTCCATCACAGTGTCTTCCCCCCCTGCTGCCTGTAGCTATTCCTGACCCTCCTGGTTTTTGTGACCCAATAGCTACAAAAAAAGGCCTCGAGAAGAGAACCAAGTAGAAAAACCCAAGTATTTTCAAACACAGTTCTGTCCCTGAGCTGGTTTACTGCTCAGTTCTGCAGATCTGAGAGCAGCAGTTCTGAGAGGACCAAAGAACAAGCAATGGAAGCAAAGATACAGCAGTGCAGGAGGAGTTTATTAGCCTGCATGCTCAGACCCAGTGTCAGGAGGGAGACTGGCTACTGATGTGGCTTGTGACATACTAAGTGATCCTGATAATTGCAAACAGAAGAACTGAGATCATGCTATCATTAGTTAATAATTTTACTGTTATTAATGTGTTATAACTGTAATGATTATCAAAAGTAATGAATCATCTGCAAACAAAAGGCAGGCAAATTATTCTCATGCAGCAGATAACTGTCCTTCAATGTCAGGTCACATTAGCAAAAGAAAATAGTTTAGCTTATGTTACTTCTACAGATTCTATTTTTTTAACTCCTAAATTATTTTAATGTTTCAGGCATTCTTAGCACATTAGCCTTAAATATTCTAGATGAACAAAAAAGTATGCAATAAATTTTGTTTTTAATGTGTTTAGATTTTTGTGCAGAGATGTACACATCACTTACTGCAGTTTAGTCTTATGTTTAGGGCAGAGTTTTTTTTGCTATTAGAAATCCATTTCAAACTGTCCTCTGAGAGGAAGGCCACAACGAATCAGAAGTTTTGTTCCACTTTCACAGAAGTCAGGACTGCTCAGTGCTCTTTCACAAACAGTACTTCCAGGAAGAAGATATCTTCAGATTTCATAAAACATTCTCATTTCTCAGAAATGTAATTTGGAACCTAGAGCTTCTGCCTGCTTCATAATTTTCAATCACTGCCTATTCATTACAAATTCTTATATTTAGATATATAATGGAGTTGTAATCTTCTTTAAAAATAGAAATCCTTGATAAATAAATACTTAACAACCTTAATCTCTGTCATATGACCATGTTCTTAAAGCTCAATTCATCACAGAGACCATTTTTAAAAGATAATGCATCTGGACCATGGGAATAAAATATTCCAATATTTTTTGCAGTTATTTCCAATCATCTAATCTCAGACCTAATCTGTAGGCTATGAGCCTAAGAAGGGCATGTTTAGGGAGAGACACAGAATTCCAGAAGGGAAAATTGCTTGGTCCCCTGTCCCAGTGCCAGCCTAGAGCAGGCTGGCTGTGACCACAGTAACAGCACGTGCTGCTCCATGGATGGGAGCACCATTGTGGAGCAGCCCTTCTGTTTTGATTAGGATGGAGCAACACTGGCTGCAGAATTAAGAGCAGTCAGTGCTCTTGATTAGAAATTCAGCTAAGATTTTCAAAGATGCCCAGAACTCACACTGCGCTCCTACAGAGCCTTTGATTAACTCCCCTAATTGGGTCTACAAGGAAGCATTGAGTCATTCTTCAAATCAGCAGAGGTCCAAGAGCTTTGTATCGAATGCAGAAGGCTCTGGAGACTCCTGGTCTGGCATTCTTCATGACAACAGTTTCAGTAATCAAAGCATGTAAAAAGTCAGGGAGAAAAAAAGTAAGAAAATCATGCTGACCGAGGAAGTAAAAACAGATATTCTGAAATTTTCTTTCTCATAGAAATAAGATGACAGCACTTTCTGTAAAAAAAACCCACAAATTCTGCAATTTTTTATTTATGACCTATGAAACCACTGGCTATGATATTTTGAACGTGTCAGATGTTCAGTTTTGACTTCCTTATGTTCTTGTTTCAACCATAAATAAAATATTTCTATAGCTTTCTCTTGAAAACATAAAAGAAATCAATATCTTCCTACAAAATGTTACATTTTATCAAATCCATGTTTTGACAGAAAATTGCTCTAGCAGAAAGCTCTTTACCAGATCTTCCAGAAAGTGAAAAATCACTAGCTAACATCTGTTTGACTCTGAAACACTGAATATCTCACAGTCTCAGGTTTCTCATATTATCACAAAACATTTTAAAGGAAACTGTTCAAGAAGGAAAGATTCTATATGCATTTTTTTCTACATGCATTGGTCAATTTTTTAAATAAAGTCCTTTTACTAGAACTTCAAATTAAAAATAAAAATCATACATTAGCGTAAACTATAAAGAAGTATCCTTCATTTATAATTTGTGGTAAGTTTTATACATTCTAAATAAAGATAGCTTTTATCTGACACTTCTTACCAGCTGGGAGCTCTCCTGACAACCTGGAGTTCTCCTTACTTCACTTTTCATGACAAAGGTTACACACAGGCATAACACTACTATGGCTTGATTTGTTAATATTGCAAATAAATATTTATTACAAAACTACGACAGTAGAAATAAAAACAAAAGAGTTCATTTATTGTACTATGCAAAGGCTTTCCAAAAGTTTAAATTCATGTAACTCAAATTTAAAACTGAATCTGACTTACTGTTGAAGGCCAGTTATCTAAACAGTATGTTTCATATCAATATTTTGCACTAAGGGATGATGCTTACAATACCTGAAATTACAAGATAATAGATTCTGTGTTTTATTAAACTTTAAGGGGAAAATACTTTAAGGATTTGATAATAGAAAAAGCTTCTTCTTACTATACCACTAACATCAGGCAATATTTAAAAACATAGCAACCAAATCATCATAAGCATAAATAATATATAAACTATCTGCACTACACAAGACTAGGATATCCATTACTTTTTCTTCCTCACACTTAAAAAGCAGAGGTTAAAACAATATATGTAGCTTTGTAAGCACAGCAGTTCACAAGATTAATTGTTTGAGTGGAAAGACACGAGCATTGCATCAAAGCCTGGGTAGTCCAAAATCTTAGAAATGAGCCCTCAAGGTAAGGGAGGAGAGGGGAGGAACAATGTGGAGATTGCTGTTATGGGAAGTACAGCCAAACATACAGCACCATGACTGAACTGACAGCAGGAGAGGCTGTATTTGGGAGGGGGAGGCTAGAAGGAAGAGATAAGGGTCCACCACAGCAGAGCATCTCCTGTGAGTCCTGTGGCACCCTGCCCACGTACTCAGCACTGTAGTCCTTCCTGCTCAGCAAAGGGCTGAAAGAAAAGCTGCTACCCACAGGCCTTCCACGCAACACCTCTGCCTTGGTATTAGCAGCTCAATTAAAGTATCACAGCTATCTTAATTACCACGGCTGAGCTGGGTTTCCTCTCCCTAACCACAGCTGTTTGTAGCGCCTGACTGGGGTCTGCTCCTCGCTGTAGACACAAGGAGGAACAGGGAAGGCTGTGAGAGACACGAGGAAAAATGCTGCAAAGCATTTCAGGGATTTTTGAGTTTTCATGGCTCTTCAGATGCTTGCTAATTGTTACTCCTACAGAAAATTCCTCTCCCGCCCCTGTGGGCACGTTGGCAGTATTCTGAATGCGTGTATTTATTGTCTTGCTGCTGGACTACGGAAAATTAGCAGCTCGGTTTACAAGGGCGGTCAGACACCCTGGCCAGCCCAGGAGCTGCATATTCTTTTCGTGAGAAACTGACTGTCGTGGGATGTTTCGCAGGGAGCGAGCCCAGCCGTGTCCCCCGGGGCCGGGGCGATGCCGGGACTGTGCGAGGTTGCCCGGCTGCGCTCGCCACTTCCTCCCTCGGCTGCGGTGAGCTCATGAAGGGGCTGTGGTTGCACTCAGAGCTAGCAGCCGACATTTCGCTGTTTGCTCTTGGGTCACGCTTGTCAGCTTTGCCTTTGAATCCCAAGAGCTGGAAACACATGCACTCGTTTTCATATAGGAAGCTCTCCCTTCTGATGTAAGCCCATTAGCCCCAAGGTTAGGGTGCTAGAGTCAAGCCTACAAAATTCAAGGGTCCTCTGCTAATCCAGAGAAGCAGCCTGGACACCCTGACACTTAGCCAGTGTTAGGAAGTCCTCAGGCCATGTACCGTGGCTGGCTCCACACAGAACTGTGGGAGCAGCCCTGGAAAACAGCATCAGTGTGTCTGCACAAGTCCACTGCCATGGCCACATCCTACTGGCAGCTGTAGCTCTTCCAGTGTACAAGAACCAGCACTGGCTTAGAGACTCACATTGCAAGCAATTCCCCCAGGAAAAGTTAAGGCTTCAATTACATTACTAAGTTTCATAATCCTGAGAGAGATTAATGTTTATTTTAAGGCAGATAAGATGACAAATTACAAGCTAAGCTGCAAGGGAGACAGAAGGTTGGCGTTAGGAAATCATAGAATCATAGAAGAGTTTGGATTGGAAGGGACCTTTAAAGGTCACCTTGTCCAACACCCCTGCAGCCAGCAGGGACATCTGCAACTAGATCAGGTTGCTCAGAGTCCCATCCAACCTGACCCTGACTGTTTCCAGGGATGGGATGTCCACCACCTCTCTGGGAAATCAGTTCCAGTGCTTAACCATCCTCATTATAAGAAATTTCTTCCTTACATCTAGTCTCAATCACTCTCTTTTACTCTAAACCATTATGCTTTGCCCTATTGCTACAGGCCTTAGTAAAAAGTTTGTCTCCATACTTCTTGTACTCCTGCTCTAACGGTACTGATAGCTCTGCAGCTGCTGATCCCTGGAGAAAAATGTGGAATTATTATCAGCTCAGGTTTTTAAGAAGAATTTGGGCATATTTGACCCTGCTCTGAGGGCCATACAGAGAAATGAGTGATGTCTCTTTATGATTACCTTTCCAAGCTCCTGGGCTTTTATCTGTGATGCTTATTCTCTCCTCTCAAAGCAGTGAGTTAGAGACTGGAAATTTTAAGATTTAAGTGAAATTAAATTACAGTGCTATGAAATTATTTTAGAAAAAGTATGGGAACACTGCTAATAGGAACATAAGTATTCTTAAATAAGACAATATATCTAACAAGTATCTCAAATATTTGAAGAAAAATCCAAAGTGAATATGAACTAGGTTGTTATCTTTGTTATCTTTTCTGACAGATTATAAGTTTGTCTCCTGCTTTTATACTTAATACCAATATCTTCACAGTTCTTGAAATGTTACTGTAGGATTTTTTTGCAGTTTGCTTTCATTGTTAACTTTGATCATATAACATCTTACATTTCCTGAGGATAAAAGACATACTTTTTTTCCCCCATGTTCTTTGACAGTGACCAGATGAGGTGGTAACTTATAAACAAGTGCATTCTTTGCAACCCTTTCATTACCCCATTTATTTTAATATAACTTTATGGGGCTTTTCTGCTATTTTTGCTTACTCATAACAGCCAGACAGATGTCTGTTCTTGTTCTGTCAAAAGCATCAGTTTCTTTGTTTTTATTAAATACATTGTTCTCCTGCCAGCACAGAGCCTTTCCACTTGGTCAAGGACGAAATTCCAGCCAACATTTTTTAAAGAATGTGAACAATGACAAAAATCTTGCCAATAAGAATTGCTTTCCTCTTAGTGTTGAGAGGTCACAAATTTGTTCTAGTTATCTGGCCATTTCTCCTAGAATTTATGTTAGTCACAGAGACTTGCTTCAGTCTCAAAGACTGGACTAAGGAGGAGAAGCAGACTCTTAAGTTAATCAGGCCATTAGTGCTCTGCTTTCTTGCTATCTGCTTCCCCAAAGCCTGCCATTTTAAAAAATAAAACCTTATTATTCATAGGGCTATTATCTAGACAAAAAGGAACATTCAAATTATGTACTTATTATTTGATATAGCTGCACCCTGTTGATTTTTAGAAAGTCACATTTCAGCTCAGCAGCTTGTTTCACTCAGCTCAGCTTGTGCTCTATTTCATCTGACAACATCTTACATGTTGTCAGTCTGTCATGAAGAACACAGACGTAGCACTGGCTAAAATTAAAAAGGGACAACACTCACTAAATCCATTTCACACATTCAAACAAAACTCTTGGGACTTCCAAGGTGGAGAAAGGTGTCTGATATTTTTTCGAATACTAAACTTCATGACCTTTGTGAGAAACTTAGATCAGCTATTGAACAATAGCTAAACATACTTTCAATAATTCAATGTATGTTCAATATGTTTTTCAAATTATATAGATGTGTGTAATGCAGCCTTGCAGCCCTTGTGCAGGTAAAACTGCCAGTGACTGACTTGTCTCTTGGCTTCTCTGGGGATCTGTTCTCTGTTGGAGAGATTAGAATTATACCTAGTGATGATACAGGGTTGTGGATTTACTCACTGCTCAACGACCCACGGAGGCAGCTACGAACCCTAAAACTGACTGGACCCCCACACTCAGGTGCTGACAGGTGTGGAGAGGTTCACTCGTGGTAAAAATGAAATAGGAGGATTTGGGGTTTCCTTTGGAGAAATTATTTCTAAAGAGGATTGGGGCAGGGATGGGGGAAGTAGAACAGAAGGGATATGATGGCTTTGAGTAAGGGGTGTCATACACAAGAAACTGTATAATTGTGGAAAAAAAAAAAAAAACAAACAAAAAACCAAAAATCAAAGAATTGGCAAACCGAGTATTGCACGTGCACTTGTTCCTATATGCATCTGTACTTCAACCATCTTCTGAGCACAGAGACACCACTGCCATGGACCATGGTCTGGTGTTTTACTAGACAATATGTTTTTCAACCATTATCAAACCATTTGCATCTCCCCATAGATGCAAAGCATTGAGAGAATTACCTTGTTTTGACAGAAACAAAGTCTATTACTGCAAAGCTTTCTTCCTGCCTTGGCAGAGGAGATCTCATTCCCAGTATCCCTGGCAATATTCTCCATTGCCACGATGACATCTACTGGAGGGGATAGGGTTGAACAAGGATTTTGCTGTCCAAGTGTGAAGGTTTCTAACATCAGCAGGGTTGGTGTTATTTCCCTCACTGAGAACTACTACAGTATTGAAATGTGTGAAGAGCAACAGGACAATGTTAGTGTTCTAGAAATTCTAAATTGCAACTCCCTCAAGAGGCACATAAGAAAAAAGGATTAGAAAAAACAGTTCAAACCTCATCTAATAGGGGTAAATAAAACTGGCTTATCCAGATAATTTTAAATTATTATATGAAAAGAAACTTGTTAAATATCTCTTGAAAAATTCAAATATGCTTTAACTGTAAAATAAATAATATGTATTATTGTGCACTCCAAAGATATGCTAACCTGAAGCACAGCTTTGTTAAAACAAAAGAGATATTAGAAATCAGTTATGCAAAACAGTATAAATTAAAAAGAAAATAGATGCAATGCTTTGCATATGAGTTTTTTTGTTTCTTTGTTTTCTCCACAATAAAAATACTAGATGTTGGCTAGAAAAAAATAGTGTATATTCTTGATACATTTTCACTTCATATTTGCAAATGCAAAAAGATCTTCACAATAACTGAAAAGGAGAATTGAGAATTAATATGTTTTCTGAATCATCATCTCTAACTTCTTTTGCTGGAAAAGAGTTTCTGCAATTTGTTTGAATGAAACTGAAGTCACTACTCATTGTAGATGTTTTCTCAAGATAAGATTTTGCAGGGAAGCACACTTGTTTTCCTTCAAGCCCATTCCACTGCCAGCCTATGGCTGCACCTTGGCTGCCTCCTCCCAGCCTCCAGAGATCCACCACCTGCAAGAGGGGTGACATGTGCCAAGTCATTCTATTGTCCTTTTGTTCTCTCTATTCTGTTCCTTTTCGATGGACAGGAGCAGAGAATAATGATGTGTGGCAAATGCTGTGTGATAGCAGGTGGTGTCTGCAGGCTCAGTCTGTGTCTGGGATGGAGAGGGTGTGTGTAGATTCTGGTTCATGCTTCTGAGTAATTTATAGAGGAATTTCCCAGGAAAGAAGTGCACACAACAGGCCAGATTTTGCCATGAAACCAAAGCAATCAAAACTATTCCTGATCAAATAAATTTGCAAATAAATTACCCAAATCCTCCTGATTAAATAAACTTGCAAATAAGTCTGCACAAACACAGATTCATGGTAAAAGAGGGCTTTAATTAACAAGAGTTTGTTTGCCTCCTGGAGCTCCTGTTGCTTTCTTGTGCAGGAATAGAAACAGTAATGGGTGCCTGCAGATGAGGGGGTAGCCTGAAATTAATGAATTCTTCAGAAAAATCCCTATATACAAAATGAGAACATTTTTTCCACATGAAGAAAATTCTCTGTAACAAGGGTGAGAGGTGAGGACAGAACGAAGGAATCATTTTTGTGGAAGCGAGAAGAAAAAAAATGAGACTCGAGTGAGTATCACAAGAGTCTTTGACAGCAAGGCTCTGAATCTTAAACTTGGCAATAGTTAAAGAAACAATGAAAGCTCCAAATGGCAAAATTAGATCTTGGTACTGACAGCAGTGTGAGATAATGCAGGATAAACCAGGATGAAGCAGTGTCTGCAGCCAGCAGGCCAGCAAGGGAGAGCACCATGTATGATATGTGCAGAGCAGTTGCTTGGTCTGCTAATGGGTAGGAATCCTGATGTGCCCTTTATCAAACTTCCTGAGCACACCTGTCCTGCACTTCAACTTGTCTGGAAATCAGAAGTACATTGGCAAAGTAATTTGGCAGCAGAGGACTGCTGCTAAAAGCAGCCTTCTACTGCCAAAGGTATTAGGGTTGGCAGGCTGGGAATGTGCTGTCAGTGCCTGGCAGCTTAGGAACCAGTCACAAGCTGAAAAAAACCCCAGTAGATACAATACCTCTATCAAAAAGATAAGAAGATACTTCTAAAGGATTTTACAAAAGGCTTTTTCAAATTACTCCACTTAACCAGCAGTGATGTTAAATCACACTTCTAGGAAACACTAGTGCATTTTCTTTGAAAGATATCACCCACATACCTGGAGGAATATTACAAGAACTACTAGTGCATGCAACTATCTAACAGGCTCATTGATAAAATGCTACCCTCAGGAGGATTATCTATATGAAAAAAGAGAAGACATCAAAAGGCAAAATCACAGATATGGAGTTGGAAAAAAACATGAAGTGAAGAATATAGTTCTTTCTTTGGAAATGTTGTTTATTAGCATTGCTATACTTGAAAAATACCTCTGACCCCAATCTGAGCAGGTTTCTTCCCACATCCCAAGCCTTTAGTTATTATCTCTTTTTGTGTGTGTGATGAAATATCATAATGCTTCTTCTTCCTACTGGGGTCCTGCCTGCACTTCCAGACTATTAGTTACAGCTATCTTAGTCCTTCACACATGACTGTGCTTCTGTTTTCTCCAGTGTCAATGACAGAGGTAATGAATGCCCAGCTTAAATCCAGGTCTATGACTGTTGGGGGTTGGATCTGTTTCTTTTGTGTTTGTGGAATTTTTTCCTGATGGCTTGCTAGGTAACTGATGGCTGGGTACTTTATG
The DNA here is from genome assembly GCA_013400575.1 of Peucedramus taeniatus. Taxonomy (NCBI): domain Eukaryota; kingdom Metazoa; phylum Chordata; class Aves; order Passeriformes; family Fringillidae; genus Peucedramus; species Peucedramus taeniatus. The sequence continues at coordinate 36,988 of WBNO01014073.1, forward strand.
GATGCTTGACTTAAACAAAGGAGGCAGCAGGTTTCTCTGGGTGGAACAGCAGTGAACAGCAGTTTGGTCCGAGGACACTGCTCCGAAAGGACTGGAGTACCAGGGGACCCTGCTTGTTTTCTCTCTCTCTGCTGGATTTCTCTCCAGAGGAAGACTGAACACATTTTCGTTACCATCGGACTTTCCTACAGAACTATTTCACTTCATAGAACTGCATTTACTGCTCAAGGAGGATTTCATCTGGACTGCTTTCACCACCCTGATACCCAGTGTGTCAGGTCACATCCCTGACTCTGTCAGGGCATTTTCTGAGGTTTTGTTTCTTTGTTTTTGCTTGTCTCTTAGTGCTATTACATTTGTATTTGTCTTTGCTTTGTCTAATATTCCTAGTAAAGAAGTGTTATTCCCACTCCCAAATCTTTGCCTGAGAGCCTCCAATTGCAAAATTATAATAATCTGAGGGAGGGGGTTTACATTCTCTATTCAAAGGGAGATTCCAGCTTTTGCTGGCAGGTACCTGTCTTTCAAACCAAGACAATGACTTACATTTGAAAGATAAAAAAATTTCTAAAACTGTGAAACTGTCCACGTGTACAATTGGCAGGCTAGCCGTTCTCCTGGCCCAGGGAGGCTGTGTAAGGGAGAAAGCCTGAGCATTCTCACACCATTCAAGCAGCTGCACACACATGATCCAGCTCTTTAACTGACAGGACTGGAGTTCTTTCACAGAGGGCAGCTCCAGTGAGCCAATGGATGATTCCTTTTGACTCCTCATACACACATTCATTCTCGGGTTGTGTTTCCTTCTCCTTCAGTCTCAACCCCAGTTTTCCTGCGGCAGAGTCTCAAGCTTTGGATTTTTTAAGAACAAATAATTTAACAGAGTGATACAGGAGTAGAGTCAGCTCAATCTGGGTGTCTCCAGAGAGGGACTGCAAACAAAGACATCCCTGGGCAACTACACCCTTATGATTTATGCACCCATGCCTCATGTGCCCTGCCTGGGACTTTTTAGTTCAATGGTGTTTTGTGGTCTAGGGTGTTCTAACACCATATGGGGTTCTTTCTTCATCTTCACACAGGCAGGCCATAAACTGTTCTCATTTCCTCCAGTTGCATCTTCTGCTGCCAACTGTATCCTCTTTCTCTTCTGGTTTGTGCTTTTTGTGCACCTGCTCACCAACAGACCATGGGAAACTAAAAAAGTCCTAGGAAAATCATTAATAAGCAAAAACTAAATCATCAGTGTCTTACCAATATTATTCTCCTACTGAATCCAAAACACAGTACTGTACAAACTACTAGGAAAATTAGTAAGAAAATAAATTTATTCCAGCCAAATGCATGGATGTCAGTCAAAGTTCACAGCTTGTGGCCTTTAGCAAATCCTGTTACTCATGCAAGTAGCATACTAAATCATACAACATTGTAACTCTAACTGATTCATTCTATTTAATACTTACTTATTTAATTTAAACAACTAACATCTCTCAACAGTCAGATATATTCAAATTCTCTTTGCAATCTCTCTCCTTCAGTTTGTCTCCACAGGGAACGTCTGAAAGGTTATCTTCCTCTCCTGTATCTTCTCAAAGGGTTTATAAGTCTTTCAACTCCTTTTGATATTCAAGGTCTCAGACTGAAGTTTGTTTCTCCTTGGAGATTTCGTGCCATGTCCCTGAATCCTGCTAGTTTCACTCATTATCTTTTCAATGTAGGCTTGTCTGTTCTTGTGTGGGAACAATTACATGTTCTTTGTTTGCTCTTCCCACAGCCTCAGGCTAAGTAAGATGAAGATGGGACGCTCAGAATCCATCCTGTACATGAAGTGTTTTCCCTGGTGATTCAGATCTGTATCTTTCACCACATCATTTCATCTCAGTGCTAATAATTTTATTACATACCATCATTTTTTCCCAGTAACCTATTGTAAGCATCCCAAACTGCTGTCATTCCCAGTGCTTGGATCAAAGGTCAGCCTGAATGTGACTCTGTAGAAAGAACATCATCCCTAGACCCTCGCTGCTGATGTTGCATTATGCACATGTCAGCTGCTGAAAGTCCACCTTAGTAATCTATAAGTACTTCACTGTATAACTTAAATGAAGGTTAGAACTCTGAGCATTATTGCACTGCCAGAGTTTCTTACTTGTACAAATGTCCACACAGAAACTCATTTTGACTAAATTATAAGCAGCTATATTTTCATTTCCCCTGAGAAGTCCTGTTTACTTGTCTGTCATTTCAACACTGAGAATATAAACTCCTGAGAAAGATACAACTTCAATAGGAAGAAGTGGAGTGCAATTCCCATGCAGCTGCCCTGATTAGGGAATGGGATCAGCACAATCTAATCTAATGTAATGTAGACACAACCTATCAGAAGTAATTTCTTGTCCCAAAGGTCAAACAACTTGCTCCACTGTGATTCAGACACAGCAGTGTGTGTCTGGAAGTTGATGCTGAAGCCAGTGGAGATCATTCCAGCACTTTCTCCATTCCCATGTGGAGTTTCCCTTCATCTCAAGAAAACAGATAAAAAGTAGTCCTTGGAATCTGCAGTGACTGCTCTGAAGCTCCAACTTCTGCAGTGCTGGTTCCCTGCTTCACTCTAGATTAGTGTAACTCAGGGTCAATGGGGCTAATGTTTTTAGACACTTGGCAAGATCAAGCCATAGTGGCTGCCAATTAAAAGTTAAGTAAAATTAAGACCATTTTGAGCAGCCTTTTGAACATTACAGTCATGCTTCTTGCTGGCCATGTAGCACATGCACTTCTCTGCTATGCTCCATAGATCCTGCATTGGGATATCATGTTTATTGAGCCCTTGAGATCAGAAGTTTTATTTCTCCTCTTACATTCTCGTACTTGTCTGTGATGTAGCCAGTTCATCCAGCCAGACTCTAATCTGCTTTGTAGAGAGCTGCAAGAATCACTTACATGAGCAGCTGCTTGACAGCACACTCCTGCACTACACAGGACAGGAAAAAACATATCCATCTAAAGGAAAACTGAGGAGAATTTTAGATAGATAGATGCAATTTTTCCACTCAAATATATCCAAAGAACCACTGTGAGCTGGACTCCCTGTTTTACTAAGTGGATACAGCTCTGCTGACGTCAGTGGATTTGCAGCTGTTCACAACAACATGAATTTGGCCTTGGATCTAACAATCTTATTGTTTGCAGGGAGGAGAGAGAAGGATTGTTTGTTTCAGATAAAACTGGGTCAATGATTGTGTCATAGCCCTGCTCGCTGCCCGGTGGAAACCAGTAAAGCCCCTATTATATCCCAGTAGCACTGGGGGGACACTAACACACTGCCACAACTGAATAAGGGAGATATCGTAGGTCAGTGTGTATCAGGCACTGAGTTTTACATACTCATAAAGACTTTTATTAATTTCCTTGAATTTCAGATGATTTTATAAAAGGGTAATACACTACTGAAAGCAGCCATAACATTCCCATCATCCGTGCAGCACGTACTCGGCACCATCTGGGCTTGGATACAGACAGATTATTGCATCCTGTAACCTCCTGTCTAGTGAATCTTTCAACCCTCTCTTGGTCACCTCCTCTGTCAGCCCCCAGCTATCTGTGCCAAGGATCAGGTCCAGCATGTCCTAGCTGCATAATTTTGGCTTGTACTTTTGAGAGAATTGTGAGGATGTGAACAAAAGCTGTGAGAAAGTTCAGGCAAAAGGAAGGGGAAATTAGGGGTGGAGGTGCTGAATAGGGGTAATTAAGAGGTCCAAGAAAATCCAAGAGGAAGAACACTAAAAAGGAAAGGCATAAAATATTATAGGTAGGGAAATTCAGAGGTACCACTGTCACTGGACGACTCAGTGGAAAAATGGCAATCTAGCCACCCTCGTGATTGCTCCTGAAAGCAAATGACTGCAGAGCAGCTTCTTTTAATCACCATTACTTGTTTCTTTCAAAACCAGCTTCTTCCTACCCACAAAACAAATGTGCAGTCAAATGAACATGACAAACACATCAGTGTCATTCTAAGATGATTTCTCAAAGCTAGTTTCTCCCAATAGCACATGCATTATCAACACCAATGATCCCTACTCCTCCAGCAGTCATTCAGCATCCAGGCTACTCCCAGGCTCTCAAGGTCCCCCACCTCTGTCCTATGGAAAACCTCCAAAACTCTCAGCCTGAAGAGTGACTGGAGAGAGAAGAGCTGGAGGGGCTAAGTATTTAATTTTCTTCAGGTAAATGACAGAACTTGCCTGTATAGTGTCTTCACTTTGCTAACTAACCAGTGTTTTCTGGGTTTCCTTCTAGAGCCCTTATCCACCCTGGGTCCTGTCAATTCCCAGGAGAGTGGATGAAGTTCAGCTCACTCTTGTGCCAACCCCACATGGCACAGGCGTGTTAGCCCAGGAATTACGAGACCAACAGGACCTATTCCAGCAGTAGGATGGAACAACAGGAATAAGAAGTAGGTGTTACCACTGTGCAGGGTCCTGCTGACTGTAGGATGGGTTCCACAGTCCTTCAGTTGATGCATCAGTTCACACAAAAGGATCTTTTTCTTTCTGAGCAAGGTGTACCCTTGTTTCTATTTTGTGAGACCCTCTATCCATCACCTGCAACAAACAGGCTCTACCATATACTTACCTCTTCTCAAAGCTTTCTTTTCTTGCATTAGTTCTCCCATACCTCTCAGAGTGGGAGAACTCAAACTAGAGCCAAGGGTTTGAGACAGACAGCAAGCATTAAGCCCACATATCACTGGGAATTTGTGAAAATCTATTTTATAATAGTATTTTCATAATACAGAAAGGTACAAAGAAAAAAAGAACAATTCACACAAGTTTGTGAGTGTTATCTTACCTGCCAAACACACAGATGAGTTCTTCATCTGCCCTAAGGTTCCCACATTAACCCTCAGAAAGTATATTTTACATTCAGACATTCAAATAAATTTTTAACAAGGAGTAAAAATTTTATGAGTCTTAAATGATCACAGGCTGATACTTCTTAACCTAATCCAGAATAAACTATCACTGAAATGGCATTTTAATCTTTGTGTGATGTTATTCTAGCTTTTAACATCAACAACTCAACATTAATTCTTTCTGTCATGAAAAACCAGATTGTTTCTAAAGCCGTTGGGCAATTATGTGAGGAACATAATACTGTTTATAACTGGATATTTTAGATGAATGTACATGGCTTTGTTCCAAGGAGGTGCCTCAGTTGTAGGTCTCCTGAGGATGACTCACACATTGTTTCCTTGAAGGCGTCCTCTTCCAGACAGCATTTGGAGTGGAAAAATATGATTTGTTTAAAAACATATAAACACAACCATCATTGATATAATATATATTTATATCATTTATATTTGTGTTTATAATATATAGAACTATTGTTGGGGCTTAGAGGCTGTGAGGTCGTTTAAATGATGGTAGAATTCAACGTGACTATGAAGGTGGTTTTGTCATTTCCTCTTTTGCTGCTTTAAAAAATTTACATTTGTGCCCTGCTAAGATCTTTCCTTATATGAGAGCAATCTTTTCTGCTCCTTATTTTTGGTCTGTGAATGAGAAGTAGTTAATTGGTTTATTCAAGTAGAAGGGCCTGAGGAATACCCCTTGTTTGCCCTGGGATATCTGTAAAACGTTGTGAATCGGAACTGCTAACATCAGCTTTTCTGTTTTGCAACCCTTCATTGGTAGGTGAGAAGGCATAAACTTTGCTCAACTGTTAGTGTTACACTCCTTTTCTGTACCTCAGTTTAGCTGTGGGTAAAGCTCACAGAGACAATCTGAGATAAACCCCGTCCTTCGTGTCACTGCTCCTACATTGCCCTATATGTTCTTCCTTAAAAAAAAAAATAAAGATACTAAGTTATAAATTTATGTTGCAAATAGACACACTCAAAGAGTTCATTTACACATTTTTACTGGAAGGTCAGATAATATTTATTATTTGGCTGAAAACAGATCTCTGAACTGATGGAACCCTTGTTGTGGAAGACAGATGTTCTCTGTAACACAAGACAGCAATTTTACCCATCCATTTGGACTTTTGCACAAACAGTTCCACTACTCTCTGATCCAGTTTCCAGCATGGAGGTTAACCTACTGAGAGCTTAAACAAGTTCAGACACTTAAGCACATACTGCCTGAATTCCCCTACTTAGCAAGAGGATTATTAACACGAGAGCCACCCCCGAGAAGGGCTATTTAGGTGTAAATAATCTTTCCTACTAGGTTTCTCCCAAGAAAACACTAGTTCTCAAAAGTAGAGCACAGCTCTTGGCAGAGACTGGGGTTGTTGGAACATGCTGAAGGGCAGCACATGCTGGAAGAAGGCAAGGCAATATCCTATTTTATGTTGTCTCTTTAAGGTTATGGTATTTCAAACTCACTAAAAAGAATGTATTTTTCAGTGTTCATCAAACTGATGCCCAAGAACTTAAAGCAACAAAATCAAGAAGGTTACTTTTTTCAATTAATTCCCCTCTATACTTAATTTTATTTTTTTTTAATCCTATGCTTTTTATGACCTTGCTACAAAAATCTCCCTTGCTAGGGTTGCTTGCTTTTCCCTCTCATGGGCAAGGAAGTCTAGGCCATTTTTCAGTATCCAGAAATTTGTCAGCAGGTTCACACTCTGCAGTCCTAGCCCCTGGCAAGCTCCCATGCATCACAGAGGGCAGGAGTCTGTGCCACAAAGAGACAGAAAAACCAACCCTAAATCCTTGTACTTCACAGGAGAGCTTGCTGTGTTCAGCTGCTCTACTGCTATGCTGGCATGCTGTAGCCCGTGCTACACTAGTTACTGAACTGGCTTTAGGACACATCAAATATTACTTTTGCCCTCGACAAAGGGGCAAAGAAGTGGGCGAGATTAGAAGTATTGGAAACAGCCTATTTGTTCTTCAGAGCGGAAAATCTAAATGAAGGAAAAGGTCTGGAATTGGTTCCAAATGACACCAAAGCCCAGGAAATACATTCATTTCCAGGAGATGTTAATGACTTTGGGTAACACCTCTTGTGGTAGAATTACCCACTGGCTGGGGTCAGCCAAACAGCAATACAGGGAATCCTCTGCTTTCCGTGTCTTGTTTACTTTATCTCTTCCTGAAAGGAGATTGTTTTCAGAGTTTTCATTTGTCACAGTTACTGCCTTTGGCTGGCTCTGGCAATAAATCATTCTGCAGTAATCTAAAATGGAAATGCTGGCATGAAAAGGGACAGCTGCCTGACAGAAGGCACGTCCTATCCTGGCTGCCAGGCCAAAGCAGCCCGTCACGTCCCCAGCCCGACCAGTGAAGTACAGAGGAAATGTATTACAACAACAGTACAATTAAAGAGCATTAAATTCAGCTTGGGAGAATGCAGGAGGCACACTTCCAAAACCAAATATGTGTCGCTGGAAGAACTTCCCTCATCCAAACTGTTGGAGCAGTGAGCACCCGGGCAGGCTTCAGTGCCCTGACCACCCTGGCCCAGGACTCCCTCTGGCTGCCCAGGAACTGCAGCTCCTTGTCACCTCAGCTCCTCTGATGACCACAGGATCATCAGCTGCTCCTGTCACAGCCCTGGCTCTGTTCAGATGTGGGGGAAGACACCCTGTCCAAGAAGGCATTCACCTGTCAGGATAGGGGATGCCTCCACTGCCGGCTCCCTCCTGGGGCAGCCCTGCTCTTCCTTTTCCCTGGCACAAATGTGCTGCTTTCAGATAAGCATTACTTGCTTGGGTGAACAAGCAGTAAAAATTACACCGTACACATAGCAGCTACACTGTCGCCCTGATTTTCTCAAGTTTTACTGAGCCTTCTGATGTTTGCATTCTTTGCACAAACTTTCTCACAGCACTTTATGTAAATAACTTATTGGTTTGCATTCCTTTATGGGGGACAAGAAACCTGATGGACTGTTGGGTTGCTCAGTGACATTGAGGAGGTGGCACTGTCACCCTACAATGACACTGGGATTTCAGAAAGATATATATATGGAGTCAGATGTTTCAATATAGAGTTTTTTAGTTTGCTTTGACCAGAACTGCTGTGTGTCATGCTTGTGTTGCCCCAGGGTGGCACTACACAGAGTGAAAAGTGCCAGTTATGGCTTCAATTGTAAATTATTTCATGGTTTAAGTTATCAAAGGGGACCTTAATATTTATTGCAAAAGGGGAAAAAACCCTACATCTACCTTACATCATGAATAAACAAATAAAGTATAAATCCATTTTAGTCTCTCTTCCCTTTGCCTGTAAAGTTTAATGCAACTGATGCATCTGTCAGAACAGAAAATTTGGGATGTCAGGGGATATTGTAAGCCATAGTTCACACTATGGTAAGAAAACAAGAGTTTTCCTTTCATTAGCACTGAAGGCACAAGTTTAAAACTTGAGAGAATAAAAAAAAAGGGAAGAATTTTATTTAAAAATAAGAGAAATAAAGCCATATGAGAAGGGTACTTGGATTCTAGAAACAAGCAGTGAGAAAGCCTCCATTCAAATCATTAAAACAACTCTCCAAGGAAAGAAATCATGACCTCTAGTAAACTGTAGATGAAAGACTATTCTGGAAATACTTCAAACATGAAAAAACTGTTCAGATCAAATTCCCCTCGTGCTCTAGCACAGCTTGGTGGGACAAGACATCCTTGCTCAATTAGAGGTCCCTGTTGCCCAGTAAGACCATGCTCCTGAGAAGACCAGCAGTTAAGAATGTACTGGTCAAAACAGAAATATTGATTTCAGGAAGTTCTAAGTTCTCCCACTGCTCATGGGAGTACAAGGAAATAAACCTTTGATCATCTTAATGTACACAGTAAGGCACCCTGGCTAATGTGGTGATAAGCTCGTTTTCTCCTTGAAGTTCAGGGCTCTTGTAAGCATCAATGCTATGACTTGTCCTGGCACTCCTTCTGGCATAACACAGTTTAAATTCCTGTATGTAGCTGAATAGAAAAAAAAGGACTGCTCTGGAATAAACAAAGAACAACCCTGAGGTTGTTTTTGTAAAAAAAAAAAAAAATCTGGGATGGGATAAGATTAAAAGAATAAAAAACACTACAATTTGGAAAGTATCTTGCCACTGTGTTAGAAATATACCTGAGAGCCTTATGCAGTTCACTTCAAAAAGCTAAACCTGCTGACCATCCCTGGTTTAATACTGTCCCAATCAAGTGTCTATTTTCTTCTTTGATGTCCTATTTCCACTAATCCAGTAAAGTCTCATCTGAGAATTTGTCATTGATATTTTTGCTCTCTGCTGTGACAAGTTTGTTTGTATTTCTCTAATCCACTGAATACAAATTGATGATAAACTCAAGAGAACTGGTTTTAAAAGCAGTGTCTGCTAAAGGCATAATTCGGGCCTCATCTGGGCAATCTTTCTTTCATGCCACAAATGCCAGCTCCTCTTCAGTCAACATGTTCTCAGTGAAGCCTGTTACTGATCCCAAGTCACAGGTTCCTCTTTGATTTCACTGCTTCAGCTGGACTGCTGGCTCTGCTCGTGACAGCAGCACTGCCTGTACCTGTCAGTCACCCACGCCAGGTGAGCAGAGGGCACCAACCTGTCACAAAAGCTGACCAAAGGCATTTGAGTCTCTCACTACACTGCTGCCAGAAATAAGATCATAGTACTGCTAAGTGTCATATTAGAGTGAAATCTTTCAGAGAGCATCACTGTGCTTTTTTAAGTGAGGCGACTCGGCATGGGAAAAGGGAGTCCTCCTGATCTCTGTGACAATAGTGCAGGGTTCTCTTGGCAGCTTTCCTTTCAGGGCAAAAGTGGCACTGCAAGTTGGTATGAGATGTTCTCTCTATCCAGCACAACTCTCCCCTTCTCACTCACATTCCTACCAGGACTCACAATTTTCCTCATCTTCCCCATCTTTTCAAGCACATACACTTTGCCCACAAAAGGCAGAGGCACTACAGGCAAGACAATGGGAAAGGAAAGCAGAGGCTTTGCAAGCAGTGCTGCTTCATCTGAATGAAGAAAAGGCATGTGGAGATGGGTTACTAGGCACAGGCTCAAGGGAGAAGACACAAAACTGCAACAATGAGAGATGAATTCATAGCGTGCCTGCAGATTCCATACAAAGTCCATATATTGTGACATAATTGATGTCCAGGTGTCAGAAAGATAAATTACTTGTCGGTAGAATTGCCTTGTTAAAGTTTAGAGCTTGAGATGCTTTAATGATCTCAGACCAAGGGGGAGGTTAACAAAGCCTAAGGGAGAAGGATGTGCCACTGATAATGGGCACAAAGGATGCAGAATTTACAGACCACTAGGACATTTGCCAGAACCCCCAAGATAAGGCAGAAACTAACAAAACCAACTCAGCAACTCTGCTGAAATCAGCTCTGACTGGGTAAAAGGTCATTTCAGCCGGGGGAGATCTGCAACCACTGACCCACAAAACCCACAAATCCAAAGAAAAGGAAGACTGGGCTTGCAGACTAAATAGCATGAGAAGTGATGGAATTCTTAACCATAAAAGAATGAATACTAATTAATAAAAGAATTAGATAACTTGTAGCAAGAATGCTGATTCCTTAGTTTGCTAAAATGTATAAATATTGAGAAGTTTTTGTAATCATAGTGCTGGCTTTGGGGATTTCCCACCCAGCACTCCTTTCTGCATAGAACTGTCAATAATTTGACTCTGTGTGTGGAATGGCCTCTTGCACAATGGGTGAAAGAACTTGTTTTGGTGGCATTATGAGATATCTCATATATTCACATTCAGAACTTCTACATCTCGTCTTACTTTGTGAATCAGAAAAAAAACCAAGGCACAGGTGAACCGTTACCATTTATAAACAGTATATAACAAATTATTAATGCCAAAGTAACTGATTAGCCTTCCTCCTGCCCAAAGAAGCACATGCACCCCTGAGAGAAAAGGATGCTGTAAATATCCTAATTTTCACTCCCAGGCTAGCATAAAGAGCTGAACATGTTACCCTGGGTCATTCTGGATCTGTACTGCAAAGCCAGGATTTGCTAATCTTCTCATTTCAGTACAATATGTTTATTACTTCAGCTTCTTGATGGAAAGATCTCTACCACAAGTATGTATTAGAGACTATTAGATTAAACAAACAATGTTTACTAAACATTTCAGTATATCTATCTATCTTGCACCACTCTGTTAGCAGTATTTGTTGATGGCTTAAAATGTAATTTGATATGTTTTTGAAACCTCAATGGATATTATATTGTTTGTGTCAGGCCAATGGTTTTCCTATCATGAGCATTAGAGGATAATCCTTTTCTATTTTTGATTTTAGCTTCTGTTTGTGCATTGAGGGATAATATACCATTAAACTATTAGTGTTTGTAGAGTGCACTGAGAATATCAATGCTTAGAAGAGACGTGGTGCATTACAACACTTTCATTTGTATTAAATCTGTTACAAACTTCCTATTCATTTGAATTGTTTGAATTTAATTTCTCAGCACTCACAAGGAGCTAACTCTTCTTTCCGGTCCTCATCTCAAAATTTTGAGGAAGAGATTTCTGTCCCTGAGATTACTCTCCCTGTATTTTCTGCCATCCCTGAAAGATGGTGATTTCTTGGTCTTCAAATCTAGTACCACTATATGTTAGGTAGTTTTTCCATCGTGGCATGTTCTTCCTGTATTTGTTTAATTGCACATGGCAGTGCATCTATGCATATGTATCCCAACATAAGATGGACATGGAACTGTTGGGGCAAGCCCAGAGGAGGCCACAAAGTTGGTAAGAGGACTGGAGCACTTCCCCTACGAAGTCAGGCTGAGAGAGTTGAGCTGTTCAGCCTAGAGAAGAGAAGGCTATGTGGACACCTCATAGCAACCTTCCAGTACCTGAACAAGGCTTACAGGGAAGCCAGAGAGGCACTCTTCATCAGGAACTGTAGTGATAAAACAAGGAATAATGAGGAGAAACTGAAAGAGGGGAAACTTAGGCCAGGTACTAGGAATAAATTCATTACTGTGACAGTGGTGAGATATTGGAACAGGTTTCCCAGGGAAATTGTGGATGGCCCAAACCCCAACCCTGGCAGTGCTCAAGGCCAGGTTGGATGGGGCTCTGAGCAACCTGATCTAGTGGAAGGTGTCGAGACTAGATGATTTTTAAGATCTTTCCAACCCAAACCATTCTATGATTCTACATACACACAATAGTGGGTTTTCATCAAAAAGGTGGATAGCATCTTATCTCATGTAAAATGACATTTAACCCTGAAAGCATTTCAATTTAAAATCTAGAACTTTCTCGCGCAGCATGCTAGCTTCTTATTGGTGAGGCAACTGCTCCCACCTGCCTTGGTATCATTCTCTGCTCCTGGCTCAAAATTCCCTTCAGAGCAGGTGGCCTTTGCTGTTCCCTCACAAGCTGTCCATCTTGTACCATGGTCTGAAGTAGTGAAAACTTCCTGAAAGAAACTGGCTCTGTGGTAAGCTGTCCTTTAGGAAGTACAGAGGTTTCCTGCATCCCAGGTTACCCTAAGTGTCAAATCCCACTGAAGCTGCTTGCAGAAGTGGGGTACGGCCGACCCCTCATTTGAGCCTGATCTGGATATGGACACCATGTTAGCTGCCTGCCCGTGTTACAGGCAGCTCCCCAGACATCTCCCATACACTGATGCTAATCCTTAGGTCAGTAATGCTGCCCACCCCAGGCACAGAGCAGTACACAGGGAGGTACCACACCAGTGCTGTCAGCGTCTGGAAGTGCTCAAGGGTTGTTTCTCAGTGTAAAAGGAACCAGCAGTAAATTCTCTGCCCAAAAACAGCTCCCCAGGGAAAGAAGGGGCAGACCTCTGATTTCATCTTTCCTCACCACAGCTCGTGTCAGCAAAGGGTCAGACCTTGGGAGCAACAAGCTGAACTCCTTAACCTGGCCAACTTATCTTGCAGAACATGGCAGTGCACTCGGGACCCAGCACGGATATTTATCCTCCCAGCACAGCTATTCTGTGCATGCCATGATAAAGCAGGCATCTTACCATTACCTTCAAGATTACCTAAAACTCTATACCTAAACTCTTTATACCATCTGAAAATCCGAAATCTGAAAAAGGCCAGAAGTACATTCCCAGTTTTCTCATTTTTTTACTGTTACATAATAAAATCTGGAAAGTCAAGTGTCAGTTTTGTTTATTTCAATGAAGGAAAGGTCAAATGCATTAAAATTCTTACAACTTCCATGTAGTAGTAATTCTTAGATGGCAGAACCACAGAATGTCATAGTCCATTTTTTAAAATATTACCATATGGGACATGATATCAGGAACAAAGTAGCTCATTCCTTTTATTAATAAAAGAGCCTTATGTTATTTCTGCAGGAATGTCTCTCCCTTCAAGTCATGACATTAAGCTGTTCAACGCCTTATTATCCGTGGAATTAAAATTCGGAGCATCACACAAATGCACGAACAGCAAACTCACACTAAAACCTTGCTTTGGCTGTCACTATCCTACCCAAAAAACGAGAAATCAAAGCACCAAACATTTTGCCATTACTTCTGGGAGAGGGGTGGCTACAGCTGTCAGGACAAAGAAGTTTTCTTGGGGATCACGTTTGTCTCCTTAGCCAGCCCACGTGAGACCGGGACACACGTCGCCAAGGAGGGAGGAGATCCCTCCAGCGGGAGCTGCAGGAACCATTGCTCACAGGAGCGGGGCAGAGGCAGCCCCGTGCTCCCGGGCAGGCAGGGCACAGCAGGGTGTCCAGAGGCACGGCCAGACCCGGAGGCTCCGGCGCGCCCGTCCCTGACCGGGACCGCAGATCCGGGAAGGAGCCGCGGCCCCGCCCCCTCTGCGGCAGGCCCCGCCCTCTCGGCGGTAGCCCCGCCCTCTCGGTGGCAGGCCCCGCCCCCTAGACACGCCCACTGCCAGAGGCACGTCCACCCGGCAAAAGCCGCGCCCCTCAGGCTGCCGCGCAC
>WBNO01014076.1:0-31461 GCA_013400575.1 Peucedramus taeniatus
GCTGCAAAAGGTCTACATGCCCTCTTTCACGTAACCAGCTCTCTACATTAAAGTACCAGCATTCAGGTTTTATGATTTCTTTTTATGAAGAGCTTGAAATTTAGTTTTGGCTGAATTTTTCTCATGGCAGAGATTCAGAGATTGTTCATGGATATCCCATAAATAAATAATACAAATATCTGTAACATTTAGTGTAGATCTTTGCCTGGAATGATTCTGTTTATGCTATTTCATTTTTTTTTTCATGTCTATTTACCTACTTATCAACAGGTAGAAGAAATGTACTGTTTACATTAGACAGAAGGCTTTTAATTATGGCTTATTGCACTAAACTTCATGTACAGCTAATGACAGCACATAAATCTTGGATGTTCTCTGTCATCAGCTACACTTCATATCCCTCATAGACATTATTTAACAACTGAAATGTATTAGGAAACTAATTTAATGCACTTTAAAATAATTTTAAGGTACATAAGTACAAAATAGTCTTGGCACGGACCCTGGGAAGCAAGGGAGTGAAAAGCTTGGGCAAACAACCCACTTCTATCTTCCACACCTTTCCCAAAGGCATGTGCATTGTGAAAGTTACCTCTTGAATCAGCAGCTCAATTTCCCATCTGCATTTGCCTGGGAACCCCCCTTACCTGGGACACCAGCACACTCCACCCACATGGCACAGCACCAAACAGACACACAGCCAGGCACAGAAAATATTTTAGTCCCACTCCTCTTCTTGTCAGCTTTCCTTAGAAATGTGCTGGCACTGCTGCACTCTCCCCTCTCTGACAAGAGGTATGATTAATGACAGTTCTTAAAAACTACAAATTCCTTTTTTGTCAGCATGGCCAACAACTGGAGTTTCACATGCTAGCAGCTTCATCAGTCTTAAAGCAGGAAACAAATCATGACACATTCCCCACAGGTCAGAATAAATGTTCCTCTGTGGTACTTCTTTATCATTACTGAAAGAGAAATGCACCTAAGGAGAAGGCACCCAAGATTAATTCTGAAAAATCCTTTCAAAATTTCCTTCAGTCTGCCTCTGCTCAGTGCTCATGGACACAGATTGTGGGAAGCAAAGAAATATGTGCCTACACTGTGTCCCTTTTTAGGAAAAAAAATAGTTGAAAATTTGAGGCTAAACAAAAGATACATAATGTAAAATGTAGTTTTATTGAACCAATAATGCTCATTTTGGTTAGGTTGCATAAGGGTTTTAATTCAACTCTCTTGTTTACAGTTGCACATAATTACCTTCTGACAAAAATTTCCCATGTCTGGTTTATCCAGTTGCTGAATTTTCTTCCGTTAAGTTTAAGCAAAACAAAGTTCAGCCATTCTCATCAGGAAAGCAGGGGGAACTCCTGTTGTGTTACAATCTTATCTCCAAACCGTTTCCAACTTGAACAATGAATTGAAAAAGAAAAGTTCTGACTAAATTAGGTAAGGAGACTTTGAAAATATCTTTCTGGGTCATTCCTGCCACAATCAGGGAAGAATCAAGCTGGTTTCCCTGCCCAAGAAGAGCCAGTCCTCTGACCTGATTTGCACCAGGTTCTTCTGAGCTATTTGTCCACGTTCATCGACTATCAACCGGAATCTTCCACTCTTTAGCTGAGAAAGTGGATATTTTCTTTCAAAACCATCTGCAGAAGAAGCTGTGGTCCCTTTACCTATGGTTTTGTGCTAGAGTTATCACCATGATAGTCCACTGGCTCCTCATAGTTGCTCCCATGGCACAGGGATGTGCCCCAGAGCACAGCCCTGCTGGGCACAGCCCCAGCCCCAGCGTGGCTGCCCAGAAGCAGTGTCAGGAGCCCACAGCACACAGCACTGACAAGCCCACTGTCAGCTGGTGCTCGCTTCCCAGGAGCACAGCACAGTTGCTCAGCCACAGCTTCTGCTTTGCACATAGGTACTGGGAGCCCTCATTTAGCCAGTTATTAACCCAGTTTGTGTGGGCTCCCTTCTCACTGTGCTGTGCAAAGTTTCGATCAGTGTAATGAGGTACTGAATCCATTGCCTTATAAACATCTGTATATTGTGTATAAACGGGGCTGCCTTTATCAGTGTATCTTGATGTCTTCTGAGCACAACTGTTTGATCTGACTCATTTCCCTAAAAACATACTAACTGACATTAATTATAATCTTACCCCCCAGGTCTTTCTTAGCTAATCCCTTAAACTCTTTTCCCTTATTTTACCATGACTGAATCAGGCTAAGTAAGTTATAATTAGTAGTATCATTCTCATTCTCTGAATATTGACACAATGTTATCACTAAGACATGATTTTCTGGAGTTTTTTCATCATTCCTGTATCTGTTAAAACTGTCGAAGGTGTAGAAGTCAAGTTGGCCAATACTTTTGTAACTCATAGGAGTAAATAAGCTGGGCCTGCAGATTTATTGATGTTAGCATCTATTACTAAACAAGCCAATAATTAGTGGCTCAGAAAGCAGTTCATTTGGTATACATGTATTACACAGATTTTTTTCCAAATATAGTAAGGAAATTCTTATTTTGTCATTTCTGCACCATTAAAAGCAATTTTACCAGCTGTATCTAGCTATGACCAAACACTTCTGGGGCTTGAGGGCAGGGTTTGTTGGGTTTTTTTTCTCTAATTATTCTCTTAACTTTATAGTCCCTTTTGACTTTCCAGTCAGAGACCTTCTTTTTTGGCAGCTTATCTTCCCATATCAATTTCCCAAGATTTGTGTCTCCTCATTTGACATTCTTCCGGCATGCATTCAATTTTTTTCATTTGTTAAAAATTGCTTCTTTATTTCTAGTCATGGCTTTCCCTCAACAACTGAAAACAGTACCAGTGTTCTTTTCTTTGACAGTGACTTTTGGACAGCTAATAAATGCTCCTCAAGTGCCATCATCTTCCATGTACCTTGTTCTGCCCAGATATATTACCCAAACTGATTCTCCTTATGACTTTCCTGAGATTTCATAAATTAAAGCATTTGAAGCTGTGTTTGAGACTCTCATGTGATTGGCCACGCTAAATATAATCAGTCCTTGAACACGGGTCTCTTGGTAACCACCAGCTTCCAATTCAGCAACTTTCATCTTTATTCCTTGTAGTGAAGTCCAAAATACTTATCCTATGATGGTAAGGCTTTTAAGTTATGTAAGTGACATTTTACCAACTTTTTGGAAAAAGTGGTTAGGTCACCATCCCTTTGAATGCAGAAGACAAGATTAGATCTCTTTTTTAAAGACATTCTTTGATGTAGTTCTGAAAAAACTTTATCCAGCCTCTGCACAGGGAGGATCAGCCTAGGTGAACAGGGAGGTCCCTTCTGTCCAGAGAGTCTGAAAGTCTTTGAACAAAAATGAATCTCTGATGATGTTTAATTGTTAACTGCAAACTTTTCCGTTTTTAATTTCCCCCTAACAGTGCAGATTTGAATTCTGCCCGTTACAGAAACTTGGTTAAGTGTAACTCATCAATGTAATTCCAGGTTTTCTAACCTTTCTGAGGGGTCAGCCCTTTTCATATTTCTCTTATTCTCTCCTTCCACTCCACTCCCTCATTGTTTTTTCCAGTGTTGGTTCGCACACTGGTCTACAGGCATTCAGGAATCTTCACTTCTGATTCATCTCTTGCTGCAGCTGCACAGCAATAACATGAGAGGCAAAAGACACCTGTTAGAACATGAAAAATTTCAATTAGAGATCACCTTTTTTTGGTTTGATTTGGGTTTCGTTTTTTACCTTGAGAGTGGTCAGATACTGGAAGAGGTTGCCCAGAGAGGTCACAGGATCTCCTTCCCAAGAGGTGTTCAAGACTCAACTAGAAATGGTCCAGAACAACCTGGTCTAATTATAGTTTGAGCAGGGAGGTTCCCCAGATGACCCCCAGAGGTCCCTTCCAACCTAAATAATTTATGGCTCTATGAGCTATAGACCTAAAACAAGGTAATTGTATCTTCACTGTACAGTCCCACCTCTGAAACTCTTTTTTTCCTCTCTATCTGTCTTAATCACATCATAACCAGAGGTGTTAACATTCACATCATTAACATCTCAGCAGGTCAATGTAATTGATAATGTCAGTGAAATTAAAATGTCTTTTTATTAAGGCTGTGCCATTTCTTCAGGTCTTTTCCTCACCAGACTGGAACCCAGCCTTTATGCTTCATAAAAACAAAATCCTTGATAATATTTCAAGGATCAGTATGCCAGGGTAGTGAGATACTCCAATGCTGCTCCCTACTTTTTGTAGGATATAAATAGTATGTAACAGAAGTAATGCATTGAGGGAGGTGTTTGAATGGTACTACACAAATGCAGACACATCTGCCTCAATTAAAGAGGTTTTGATGATGCCATTCTTGCACAATACTGGTTTTGGTACATTGCTTCCTTCAGGCCTACATGAATGAATGCACTGGGCAAGGCAGGTGGAGTGTTATAATAGATGCAGGAATTTCTGAGTTTTGAAAAGCCTACCTTTGCAATAAAAATGTAAATCTAGAATGTTTAAAAAATATCTTTGTCAATTATATAATCATTTTTTGGCATATTCTGCTGGACTAAATATTTACAGCATTGTTAATAAACTCCACAGCTTTTCACTTGTGTTTGACAGATCTGTGATGAGGTACCAGAAGCACATTAAATCACCTTGAAGAATATTTCAAGATCCTTCGACTGTTATATATAATGCAAATTTAAGGTGAAGTACTTCCAAGTTCTAGAAGTTACAGTAGTTAAAAAAGTAGAGCCTAATGATGGCAGATGAAAAATTACAGTGGGAAATGCAGTGTAGACCAAATAGATTTTCAGGAGACCATAGCTGCACAAACAGTCCATTAAACCTTCTGAAGTTATATTTAATTAGAAATAGCTAGGGTTTTTTTATATTTATTGATACCCTGTTAATATAGTACTCACTGACACACAGGTATATGTAGGCATGTAATATAAGAGTCCTAAAACCTAAGGTGTCTTATACAGAAGTGCTGTGAAAAACACAGGTACATTAAGAGATAGGGATAAATATTTACCAGCAGAATTACTATAGCTTTTATAACCTTACTACATTTCTGAAAGGGAAAAACCCTATGCCTTGAGAGCCTTTTACAAGGGTGATTATCCATTAATAAACTAAGAAGCCTAAACCCAGTATTACCCATTAAGCTAAATAAAATAAAGCAAGATAGGTCTCAAATTAAATTACAACTGCAATAAAGTGAATTAATATACTTTTAAGATACAGTATGAAGTCAACAACTGCACTTTATAAGAGCACAAATGGGATTCAGATTGTGAAATTACCTGTCTGAGACTTAAGAGCCCACGATAATGGCAGTATAACAAACATAACCTTCTTCCAGCCTCTTTGAGGTAGTTGCTAGGCTTATCAGAATTGCCGTTTATTGACCAACTTATGCAATTTTCCATTATTTACCTAATTGCCCTTGTTTTGTTCAAAATGGCTTAAAACCCTCTCTTTCCCATTTTGGCAAGCTAATACACAACAAACACAGTTTCTAACCCTTGGAATGCAATATGATTTAAGACAGCAATTTCTACGTATTTGGATGTGTACAAGTTGTTGTGCAGACACAGTTAATCCCAGTTTCTAAAGGTTAAATATTACTCACCCGTAGGGAAACCATCTATAGGCAAGTTTGCAGAGCCTAAGCTGACATCTGCTTTGGACTAGCCCCAGGACAGCAGTAATCTGCATCTCGTTGGTCCAAGAGGAATCTTCCTGTGCTGCTTACCCTTATGGATAGAATCCTTTCTCTTCAAATGCTCAGAGTAATTGAGGGCTGTCACATCATACATCTCTGAAATATGCTGTTTCCTCTCCTTTTTTCTGTCCTCTTTAACTTCAGGGGATAATCTTCAATTTAGTCCCATGATAAACCCTGTAAATTGAACTCTTCTGCTAGCACTTTGCATGTTGTCAACCTCTCTTAATAGGGTCTCAAAATAGGAAGGTTTCAGGATAAGGAGATTAGTGCACAGCTCTTTTATCAAATCCCACATAGGATAAGAGGTGAATTGATGATGCTGTCAGTTTCTCTCACTTCCTCTGGTTGTTTCGTTTTTAGTTTGTTTTAGTGATGATCTAATTCACCAATATTTTCTCTGACTTCATTGATACTCCCATTGCACCTGCCAATATTTTGAACTTCTCAATGATTTTTCAGTCATTTTTGGTCCTATGAGCAGTAAAGGGTCAGGAGAATTAAGTAATTTTATTCAACCTAGCCAAAGGAAGGTCACTCCTGACAAAATAATTTTTTGCGGGTACATTAATAAGAAATTTAGGCAAGCAAGTAAAACCAGTGTGTTAGCAGAGCATTAGACAGGAGAGTATGGAAAGACAGCTTTAAATACATAGGCTTTGTCCAAAGGAGTTTATTATTTTACTGCTGTCGCCAAGAAATGGCTTCAAAGAAACTAGTCATTCTCAGTATTTATTTTTAAAAAATGCACAAAAGTGATTGAGAGATTATAAGTTGTCAAGTTATGTGATTATTTTAATTTTTTAGCAATGAGTTTAATTTATTTTAAGGTATATATAAAAAACCCTCAAAAACATTTAAAAGTAAAATCTTATATTTCTTCTTTGATAATATTTCCACACAGTGGACTTGCACTGCAGAAGAGGTTGCAGTAATTTTCTTCCATTTTCAGCCAATTTTTTTTTTTATTTTTTATTAGGAGGACTGCCAGATTGTCTTATGCTTGGAGAGGACTTGAATTGAAAAGGATATTGTCTCTGCTGTGATCTCAAATGTCATAATTCTTCCAGCTGGCATAATATATAAGAGTGGATCAGTATATAGGATGCATGGGACAAGAGCACTTCAGTACATCAGCATATATACAGGGTTAAGTATTTGTAAACTCATTCCCTGTATTTAAATTTAATGAATTTTATTCCCTTGCATGTTAACATCACTTCCACATCAAAGAATCACATTTTGTTTAAACAAGTTGTGAAACCAGATGCCATGAGAATGAAATTCTCGCCAAATGCACTGGATGCTTTAATCTCCATCTCTCGAAATGCAGACATTATATATCAAATAAACTTTGCTCCCAGTTTAACTGGAACATCCCGTAAGATCCTGTCCATTAAATAAACTTAAAGAGTGAAGTTTAAGTGCAGTTCCCCTGCCTCATAATAGCAACTCCTTCTTTCTCTGAATCAAAACTAAGCAGAGTGTGCCTGAGAGTTCTTGTTCCTGGACAACTTTGTTAGGACTTGCCAAAATGGGCTGTGGAACCAGCAGAATTTTAAATCTCAGTCTTTTCTGAAGGGTAGAGGGTTTACCTAGGCACTGCTGGCCCTGGCTCTGAGGAACTGTAGTAGATACCTTCTTTCTAAAGATTTCCTTTAATCTCTGGAATTTTTTCCATGCTGTGGGTTGAGAAGATGTGGGATGTAATTTTCAGCAGACATTGGTACTCACCAGTGATCAAAGACATAACAAAAGGCAGTGCAGGAGCTGCCCCTGGCCATGAAAGGAGAGAAGAATTCTGTCCAATTAGGACAAATCTACTGAAATCTCTCAGCACTTAGGATGGTTCCTGGGCTGGATTTAAGGCATCCAAACACAGACTGGCAAAGATAAAAGCCCCTTTTCAGCTGTTATTTGGCCTAAATTCTTTAGGCCTCCAGGACTTCAGGTTTCCAGGTGACCAAACCTGAGATGCTTAGAGACAGTTTATTAATTCAGGCTCTACTAAGAGCCAGTCCCAGCCTTTCCTCTCATTGTCTTGTTTGATGGACTTGACGTAGTTGGTTGTCTCAGAACATATTTACTGAATGAGTCTCTGCACAAAATTGGATTGCAGGTACCTATTCCTTTGGAAATATGGTTAGAGGAATGATGTCTCTGTGCTGATTGGACTGGGACTATTTTTACAGTTGCTTAGTGGTTAGAGCTGTCATTCAGAGGCAAGGAGGGTGCAGGCTGATTCCCAGCCCTGCCTGTCAGATGCTGGTATGCTTCCAACTCTCACATTATGGAATAGCACTGTAGACAGCTATTCCCTGGTAGATGGCAATCCTCAACCTCTCCTGAATCTGTGAATTAGAACGGGGAATATTACTTTAGCTGCATGATGCAAGCAGTCTCAAAGAAGAGGTCATTCCTGGTCTCCTTTTCGCAGCCCCAACCACTGCCTGTGCATTTGGCATAATAATACTTAACATGAAACTCTTAATACAGTCCTGGGTGCACCAATATGAATCCAATATGAAGCACTAGTAAATGGGGGTCATTATGCCCCTTCTTTTCTGACCAAGCGATTTTCTAACTGTCCTATGCAAAATGGAGCTGGTTCGGAAGGGATTTGGTCCTACTACAGGACTGCCTTTAGCCTGCTACACAAAGTAGTCCTGTGTCGGAATCCAGGACATCCCTCTGAGTGTCCTGGATGGCTCGAGACCCTCGCAGGGGGCTCAGAGGCCTTGGCATGAAGCCAAAGACCCTTGTTTTTAATTTTGATCTTTGGAAAAAATTACCAACCTTATATGAGGAAGCACAAGCCATGAAAGTTAAGTAGAGTGATAATTAGTATGTTACAAAGTAGAAAAGTAGAATTTTGGGGTTTTTAAAATAGGGGTTTGGGGGCCAAGATGGAGGGATTTGGGTGTGTCCTGTCCTTCTTTTTCCTTCTTCATAGCCTCCATCTTCTGGGTGATGTTGGCACTTTCGGATTGGTTTAGAGTAGAGACAGACTGTGCAACATAGGTGATAGGTATTGGGAATTAACTGTAAATAATGTTCACGTAGATTATAGTATAAAAAGACAACACAGCCCGGAGGGCAGGCAGAGTGCCTCTGTCAGTCCTGCCAGATGGATCACAGTGGGTCAAAGAAAAAATACTAGATAAGAGAAAATAAACAACCTTAGAAACTGCAGACGGCGAGTCCTGACTCCTTCTTCGGCTACCCGTCTGGAAAAAGAGACTTTTACACATATCGGGGTCATCCCAACCTCTGAGACCCCGACAGTCCTGCAGTGTGAAAAAGTAAGTCAGAATCCTCTGACGAACCTGAGCCTCCTAAAGAAGGGAAAAGGGATTTGCTTGTATCCTTATGATAGAGTGGTGCATCCTTCTATTTAGAGAAAATGATGAACGCTATTAGCAGAGCAAGCTTTTGGACTGGGAATTCTGAGGGAAATCAGGTACCTACTAGCATAGAATGAGAAAGCCATATCCTAGAAAGTGGTAAGATTGAGGACATATTTTTGCAGGCTTCTCCCGTAGACTCATATAGGTGATTCCCTCCTCAGTGTGCTAATTGCCAAAATTTCCATTTGGAAGCATTGCATTCTCCCCATGAACTATGTTTAGCATTTCTTGTTTTCTGGATGTGGGCATTCAAAGCCTTAATTATAATAGTAGCATTGATGTGGCCAGTATAGTCTAAATGAAGCAAGATTTGTAGAGAGATCATGTTTTCTATTAAAAAGGAAAAAAAAAAAAAAAAAAACAGGAAAAACTAAGCAGGCTATCAGGCATTTTTAAAGCCTTTTGAAGTTCCTCCTGTTTTTTCTGCCAGTACTTGTATTAATAAAAGGTATTTCTCTGTCTACAAAACTTGACTTGTTAATTCATGGTAAAAAATTAATCACCACCTTCCCTAGATTTTAAGATTTGTCCAGTACAACCCATTTTGGTAACATTCCATGCCTTTCATTTCTCAGATTGAGCTGTGACTGTGGGAGCAGAAACAAGACAGCTTGGTTTCTCAATCATTTTTGTGTTTTGTACCCTCAAGCCACTTAGCAGAGGTTTTGGCCTTGGTGGTACCCAGCGACTCTAGGGCAACTTTGCCAAAACAATTTCCTAATCCTATCTCCAGAGTCAAGATATGTCCTAACAACACCTTGGGTGCTTCCCTGTTGTTTACTGTAACACACCTTTGTATGGAACTCACCTTGCTTTTTAATCATTCAGGCATCATTTCTGCATTTAATACTCTGGGGATAATAAAGAATATTTTGCCATCCCTTATGCTTTTAACAGAAAACTCAGATCCTACACATGGCTAAAGGGGTTCTGTCACTGTAAAGTGGGTGGTTCTCTTTGCCACTGGTGTCATCACCACAGTTTTGGGCTCCTCATGATTTCTCACCTGTCTTCCTGGTGGCTACTTCAGCCTTAGGCACTGGATCACACAGTTTCTCTGGAAGCTTTCTGGAGTTCCCAAGGAAGGCAGCACTTACTTTCAGGCCACACCATTTTCTAGGGCACTAAGACCCCTTCCTTCATTATGTCCTTTACTTCCTTTCCAGTACAAACCAATACCAGCTTTCCAAAAAAAAACCTCTCCACATCCTCACATGATTCAGTAGACCATCTGCTTGCCTTTGATCATTTTATCCCATGCTTTTCCCACTCTGATAAGCACAAAACATCTGCCTACCATAAGTAAAATCTTTCTAACATTAACTGGCAAGTAGTATCTGTGTGTAAAAAAGTTAAGACTTCAGGCATCCTGACTGTGGCCCTGTGTCAGCTTGGGGTGTCTGCTGAGCATGTCTGGGCTACTTGCAGCATTCACACCCGTGCTGTGGGTGGCAGGCTTATGTTCCCGTATGTCCCCATATGCTTCAATCCATCTTTTGCACCTACAGTCCTACCATAATGAAAGTGTATTGCAGTATCACAAGCAGCTCCAGATTGCCAAACCTTTTTATAACCTGCAGCCCTGATGCACAATTGTAAATTTCAGTGAGGCGCTGTGCACACCATAGCATCTTGCCCTTGCTGCTACAAATCTCCAAGGGAAACCTTTACAGAGCTGGAATCTAGACTACAAGGAAACATCTTTCCAAATACCTGTCAGCTTTTAGGGTTGCGCTGTATTAGTCATACACACGTTTTGTGTGACTGAGTTTCAACAAAGAACATGTTTCCTCTTTCTATATGTGCCAACTTGGAGATCTATTTTCAATCCTTACTTTGTTATCTTTGTTATTTCTTCAATTTCAACTTTAAGGTCTTTCTTTTAGCAACAGACAAAGAAGTGGATGAAATTCTGGTGAAAACTCACTCTTAAGCCTGGGCTTTCAAGTTCAGTCTGTCTTTCTGAATAATTTCTTACCTTTTATTTATGATCTACCATGAAGTATGTTTTTCCTCCTAAGACTATTAATGCTCTCACTGACCTCTTCTTAAAAACCTTCTTATCAGCTGCTAACTCCTAATTCTATTCTGCAAAATCCTTGCCTCTCTATTATCTTCTCATGTAGTTTTTGTGTTTCAATTAAAGCCTGATCTAGTTTCTCCTTCCTTGCCTACACACTTTGTCTTGCTTCAAACTTTTTAGATTCTCTTCTGATTTAGACACATTGATTCCCTATTTCAGATGTAACCCAACAAGTTTTTAAGAGAGTGTCACAAGCAATACATTGCCAACACAGCTATCCCATTAAATACATATTATTATCAATAAAAGTATAGGTGAAGCTAACCTATAAATGCATAGCAAAACTTTCACCATGAACTAGGAACCACATCCCATCTCATCAGAAGTTACCCAGGCTCAAACAAAGAGCACTACCTTCTCATCCAACTGCAACCAGCCTGGCTAGTGGGGGATTTGACTCGGATGAAAACTGAACTCAATAAATTAGTATAACATTCAGGATAAATGGTGAGACTCTGTAGTCAGAAAGACAAAGAATATTTAACATTTCCAATTTGATTTTTTTCAGTGCAATGTTTAGGTCTCATCCATTATTACTTTTGGTGACATCTTAGAGTGGGAGGAGGATACTCCATCATCTCTGAAAATCCTATGCACTTCTCCTGTTTTTCTTGTTAACTGCAATACTAAGTTGCATGCAAGAAAAAAATCTGAAGCCTGTAAATGCTCCTAGGTTTTAGATTTTTGCTGAACATATTTGGGAAACACTTAAATTAGGTCCAATTAGTCTTCAATCAATCTAGTTGAAGAAATTATTCTTTTGACTGCATTCACAGGAAACTGTTAAAAGTAAATTATAGTTCTCTGATTGCTACAGACTGGAGAAAAAACTTCCCCGTCTTCACTTCTAACAGCCTACTTCTCTATTTTTAATCAGAGCTGTTGAGTAGTTTGTCCTGGGCAAAGAAAAATGTGCATACAGAAACTGATTTGGAATTCATTTCTAATATTAGGCAATAGATGCAGATGCTTAACAGGCAAAGGATACAGGATGGATTTTTTTTTTTCTTCCCAGGGAGCCCCTTTTTGAATGCCATGTATAAAATTTGATTCAGACAAAAGAGACTCAGGTGTGAATATTGTTTGATCTACAGCTGGCAAGAACAACTGCACTCATTAAGCTGGGCTTTTATGAGGCTCACTGCATGCTCGTAAGCCAACTTGAAACAAATCTAAGTGGATGATAAAATTACAAGTTTTACTAAGCTGGCAGAATCAAAATGAGGTTACAGGAGAAATCAAATTCCATGCAAATAAATTGGCAGTACAAGAAAATGAAGTTAACAATTTACCAAAGAATTATACATATAAATAGTCAAACACATAATCACAAAGTCTTTACTCAGTCATGTAGAAAAGTCAATGTGAATATGGCAAGAAGGGCAGCTGTGGCATAGATATGGCCTTAAATTTCTTCAATTTCCCATAAATATTATGGAATCAGTACTGATATCACTGTTCTTACGCAACAATCCATTCAGATGTGTTTTTACTGCGTCATCAGTTCTTAAATTAACTAGGTGACTTTCAGCAGTGGAGTACTGGGGAAGGACAGACTGCTTTTTTAAATCTCATTGTAGTAACTTCAGTGTTTGCCAAAAAACTGTATTTTATATTCAAAGACCCATTTAAGCAAAGAAAACTGAATGGTGTTTGCCAGCCGTAAGAACTTCTTCAAAAAGGGTTATTTCCTTCAGGCAAAATCAGAGCAAAGGTTTTCGTGAAGGCTGGGGCTACACAGCAGCTCAGGGACACTATGAATAACACTGGCACTTGTGAGAGAATTTAATGTGCCTTGAAAGGGGAACTTCAACTTAAAAAGAGGAAGCTTCTTTTGCACAGAGAGTACTTGCTATAAGTAGCACAAATATATTTGTGATAGGAAAGGGTGTATTTTCTGTGATCTGGGGTTTTTGCACACAGTGGAAGACAGGCACTGAGGACAAAGGAAAGGATGAACATTTCTGTTATCAAGCATGATCCATACTGGAGTATTTTGCTGCCTCTGAGACAGAAACACCGGAGAAAGAAATAAGGCATTCCCCAGTATTGTAGTAATCCTTTTGATTCAGTGCTTTAGCCTTTCTTCTTTATCTGATAATGATTTGGACAGTTACAGACACAAGCATTTGTAATGCTCCTATAAACAAGTAGGAGCACACCTTCATAAAAACATAATTGCTACTAGTGAAGTGACTCCACAGCTGCTCCCTGTTTCATTTGAGCCACAGCTGCTGTCATAGCAGCTTCACACACATCCCTTACTTTCTGGAGCAAGCTGACCAGGCTACAGCAGAATGAGCCAGAGCCCATCCTGTGGTGGCATCAGCACAATCATTTCCTGAATTCCTGGAGCAGGATGTTTATAATCAGGACCTGGGTGAAAGGACCAAAGTGGATCTCCAGGGTGTTGTCCGATCATACACATTATAAGGAGGCTGGTCCTAATTTACACCAGTGAGTACAAGAATCAGGTCTCTTCTTCACAGCTCAGTTCTGGTGGTTGAAGGGAGAAACCAAAACTGAAAGGCAGAATCTTTACCTTGGTAAAGTTAACGTGCCGTAAGAAGCACATACTGAGAAAATCAGTATGTGTCCCCAGAGTGATTTCTGCACTAGAACAGAGTCTTGTCTCATTTAACTGAACTACTGAATATCACATCTTCATTTAATAATTGAAATTAATTTATTGCAAGAAAAGTAGCACTTGATCAGTGATCCTTCTGTTTGAAAAGAAGTATGAGGTTTGTGTCACATGCCCAGCTGATCTTGAAAGACTCCTACTGAAAATAAAAAATGTAACCTGAGGACTAAGCACAGAATATATTGCATGGCAGCTAATCCTCGTTAGCTGTGTTTGTGTAGTTAGGTATCAAATACAGATTCATCTTTTTGTATACAGCACACACCTTTACACCAGAGGTGCCCTGCAAACTGCTATTTGAAGTTATGCCTGTACTGCAGTGAGTAGCCATGATGCCATTTCCTGTCAAAGTGTCCTGTGCAGAAATAGGAGGCTTGGAAAAGGGACAGCCTGGGAATGGGCATTTACATTTCCTCTTCTGTACAATGACTCTTAAAGAGTCTCCAGCAACTGACTGGCCTGTGAATCAGCTGTCACCTCTAAATAGTGACCTGTGTGGGAACAGGGTGTGCTCCCTTTCTGTTTCCCTGCAAAGTCAAACAGGCTGCTGTGATTTGGTGAGATGTGAAACCAGCAATTGCTGCTTCCCAGCAGGCAAGTTTGCTTTACTAGCCTTGATGCAAGTGTGAGAGCTGGGAAAAGAGCACAAATGTCACCTATCATGCCTGTGATGCAGAAGTGGTTCGACCAACTTGCCAACTCTGGAGCCAAGTATGGCTTGAAGTGCGGAAAAATATGTACACCTGACCTTTCCTATAGGTGGAACTCAAATGCCACAGCTAATCCAAATGAATGTCTAATTCTGGTTTGATGACGTTCTTCCCCTCTGAATTTCCCCCGCAGTTTCACTTGCAGGGAGAACACATTTGTGTCCTGTAATTTGTGCAGTGGGACTCTGTGTCATTAGGCAGCCGCTGTGCCCTCTTTCAGAGATACCTGCCCCAAGTCGTGGATGAAGGATTCTGCTTGCAGAGGCACTGGAATGCTCCATGATCTCTGGACCAAAGGTACTGTTTAAATAATTGTTGTTTTTTAATTGTTATTAAAAGAGGAGTTTCTAGTTGTTAGAGCAAAGTGATCCCAGAATCATAGTGAAAGTCATGGTTCTCCTGAAGATCTCAGACACAGAAAAGGATATTGCTGAATAGGAAGGGATACAAAATGCATTCAGAAATCAAACATTAGAAGGACAGAGGGCTGGATTTTCTTCATGTAATAAAAAAATAATTAAAAGCAAGCCCATAATTTTGAAATGTAATTTGGAATAAAAGATAGTTATAAAAGAATGAGCAATAGAAAATGTTTTGCAATTGATTAAAACAGTGATACTTTTTTGACTGGGAAAGCACATAGGAAACACAAGTTGCCTGAGTAATGTATGTTTTTAAAATATGCCCCTTGTTGGATAGTTATATGGTTGTATGGCTTAGTATTAGGGTGGAGGGCATCATAGAATCATCTGAACTTGCCACATTAAGGAAATTTTCTTAGGGTGTGATTTCCTTTGATAAGACTTGTACAGATCAACCTGTATTTACAATATGGGAGAAGGCTGGTAAATGCATTTTTAGGATAAATTAATTTACAAGCCCCCGGGATAGCTTCCAAGTCAGCAGTGGAAAGTCTTTGTCACAGATGTCCTGCCTCCAGGAGGCTCACAGCACTGCTCATGGAGCTGCTCAGTGTTGCATAGGGTGGAAATTTTAGAAAAATTCCCCATGCTAGAAAAATAAAAAGAGCCATTTACTAGTTCAGTGTTTAGTTTTGTTTTGAGTTCAACATGGGGCAGGAGAGTCTTCCCATAGAATATGTGTACCTGTTGTAAGAAAACAAGCTAATTACCTATGGGAATATGCAAGGAAGGAACATTTTGGAAGGAACTTAAAGTTTATGAAGGAACTTATGAGTCAAAGAGCACAGATGTGACAGTGTCTTTCAAAAGGTAATGACTACATCCAAAACTGAAAACAGCAAAAAAGAGAGCAAATGAAAACCCAGGCAAGAGTACTTCATACAAAGCAAGCTCTTGTTTACTCCAAGACCTTCATGCTTCACTGTGCCTATTGGAGTTTACATGCTGGTTTCACATGCTGAATGGGGAGGAACAGGAGACAGAAAGCCAATCTCAGTAAGTCACACAGGACTTTCTGGCAATTACCCTCAAAAGTAAAGGGAATGAAGTTGCCTCTTTTTCCCAGACATTGGTGTTAGAGTTTTTGCCATCCAGAGGGACCTTGACATGCTTGAGAGGTGGGTCAATATAAACATCATGGAGTTCAACAAAGCAAAGTGCAAGGGCCTGCACCTGTGTTCTGGCAATCCCAGTGACACAAACAGGTTGGTGAAGTGATTGAGAGCAGCCCTGTGGAGAAGGACTTGGGCATGATGGTTGATGAAAAACTCAACATGAACAGGAAGTGTGCACTCACAGCCCAGAAAGCCAACCATACCCTGGGCTGTATCTAAAGCAGCATAGCCAGCAGACTGAGGGAGGTGATTCTCCCTCTTTACTCTCCTCTCCTCTCATGAAACTCCACCTGGAGTGCTGCATACAGTTCTGGTGCCCCGGACACAGGAAGGACATGGAACTCTTGGAGCAAGTCCAGAGGAAGGCCACAAAGTTGGTAAGAGGACTGGAGCCCCTCCCATTGCAACTTTTCAGTATCTGAAGGGGACTTCAGAGAGGGGAGAGGGATTCTTCATCAGGAACTGTAGTGATAGGAAAGGGAGCAATGGGTGCAAATTGCAAGAGGGGAAATTTAGGCTGGATATTAGGAAGAAATTTTTTACTGTGAGGATGGTGAGGCACCAGAAGTGGTTGCCCAAGAAGTTGTGGATGTCTCAACCCCAGACAGTGTTCAAAGCCAGGCTGGATGGACTTGGAACAGCCTGGTCCAGTGGGAGATATTCCTGCCCATGGCAGGGGGCATTGGGACTGGTGATCTCTAAGGTTTCTTCCAACTCTTAACATTCTGATTTTATGATTCAGGACAGGAATCCCCCTGTACTGAGCCAAGTGGGAACTGCCTCATGAGTTTTCTCAGACCAGTTTGGACCAAACCAAAGCCCTCATGAATCAGGCCTAAAGTAAAGTAAAGTGCGGGTGCTCATATGGTTTCTTCTCCTTTCAGTGATTGCACTGCAGAGATAGTAAAAAAAAGGTTGAGTGTGACTCTTGACTGCATACTGACATAATTTCAATTAATATGCTTCTCCATTTTTATCTCTGACATCCACATGTGATTTGTAATAGTGAGTCATGGAGACACCTCCAGGAATGGCTGAAAAAGCTCAAAAAGGGAAGAAAAACACACCATGTATGCTAGCTTTATTTAGCAAGGGAAAATATTTACCTCCCCATGGACTGACCTCACATTATTCAGGATGTCAGAGATAATTTTAAAGCCCTGGGTCTTCAAACCAGTCCCATCTCATCAGTTATCACTGGTAGCATGAAAAAGTGCGACTTCCACAGACGGATGCACTCAGCCTGTGAACAGCAAAACTGCACAACTACACACAGACCGACAATGTCTATTTTTCCTCTCTTACCTGGCCCCCTTTGACTGCTGGTCAGTTCTGGGACACAACAAGACTTTCAATGGCCTGCAGATGTAAGAAAGAATGGAGCACAGAATTTGTATTGAATATGCCAAAGGAATGGTGGAAGTAGCCTACAGTGATATTATGTAATTCCCCTTCCTCCCTTCAGTCTTCTGGATACTGGCTCCAAGGTTTTGCATTTGTTGGTTAAAGGCATTTGATAAAAAAGGGGAAGAAAAGCTCCTTGCAGCACTGAAGTTGTAGCAGCCCAATTAATGATTCAGCAATTCTCTCTAAAGCAGCTCCCATGGGAGAAGCAGCAATTCCTTCTGCAGGGAAGGTGGGTGAACACCCCTCTGCAGACTCACGGGATCCTTCTTCATGCCAGAACCCCCAGAAACGTGCCTTCTCCTGGAAGAAGGCAGCCAGGAAAACATGTAGAAACTTTGAGGACTTCTATTCTCACAGCTCCAAATCCAAACCATAAAGAAAGGCAGGCAGTGCTATTTGGTACTTTTGCCTGGGTTTTTTCTCTCTCGCTCTCATTTTTAGTTCTGGTTTTGCTCCTTGCTTTTGTGAGACAGTCATTGCAAAACATGCAGAGCACTTTCTCCACTTATGTCAGTAGTTGCTGAATTGCTTTAATTTCTCCTCTTACACATCTGCACTGAATAAAAAAAAATAGAGCTATCCTTTATTTTTCACTTGACTGAAAGCCAAAATTCTTATTTATAGAATGGAAATATGACTGCTGCAAAGTAGTTTCTGTCATTTTCAGTGGCTTGGCACAGGCATTTTTACTTAGGCAGTTGTACTGGTTTAGTTATTCAGTTGTCTGGTTTAGTTCAGTGGGACCCAGCCTGGGAGGGGAAAACCCCTTGTTAAAAGTTTACCATGCAGTTGGGTAGCTGGAACAGAAAAAGAATGACCTCTCTCTATGACAATGGATTCTGCATGAGCCCTCCCTCCCCTCCTGCCTCTTCTGCTATGAGAGGTGTATCAAAAGAAAGTTTTCTCTATCCTCCAAGCCATGTGGACTTCTTTCTCCCCTTTCCTAAGAAAAGGTAGGATGAAGTTGGAAAAAATACCATTGTCAGTCCTGTACATTACAGTACACTCACAAAACACGTCAGTAGACTGAGTGGAATTCTGAATTAAAGAGAAGAAGACACCAGAGACCTGGAGTAAAGGTAAAGACCCAAGTGTACCAGCCTAAAAGAAAACATGACAAAAAATGAGAAAACATCCATCAGGAAAGTGTACTACTAGTGAGAACAGCAGACAGAGGTCTCACTGGTTTTAGGTAGTATGAGAGCTGGAGAGTTTTATGTCTGCTCCTGCAAAAGAGGTTTCTTTGGAGCTGTTTGAAGGAGGAGAGCGAAGGACTTTGGCAAGGGTGGTATGGAGGCTTCTCCCAAATATATGGAAAAGGCACACAAAAACCACAAAGGTGCTGCTAAAATGAAAAATAGCAAACACAGAGCAGATTCAGGTGCTGCTCTCAGGGTGCGTGGGAATGACATTTGGCTATTTACCAGGACTATGGGCCCTTCCACCACATGAACCCAAGCAGCAAGAGAGATGTTTTGCTTAGGAGACAAGACATTGGAGGTTTTCCTTGTTTTCTAAAGAGAAAATAATTTTTTCTTTACCACAAACGATGTGCTGTTTAGCATCAGCTCTCTGTATCATATATCACAGGATTTCTCTGTGGCAGCCTTTGCTGTTGTTAAGGATAGGTTCCTGTCACAAAACTGAAGATCACACACTTCATCACTTCTGGTAGCTGACATCACCAAGACGTCTCCCCCACTCTTTCTTCTTCATCATGCTCTCCTCCCCCTCTACTTTCAATTCCCCATCTTCTTCCCCACACTGCCAGGCCAAGTATGCTCTCCATTCCTCTTTCCTCCTCTCCAGGCATTTTTGGTACTTGTCCTGCCCTTTGGACCTGAGGGACTCTGTGTTCCTCCCATGGCATACACAGTCTGAAGTAATCTTGCACCACATCACCTTCTCTGTAAACCAGAGATCAGCCATGGCATGCTAGTTGTGGTCGCTAAAGGCTGGGAAACACATAGAATCCCTTGCACCAGTCTATGGAAAAAGGTGAGATTAACTTTTTCAATACTCTCTCACTTGCTAAACGTTCTTGTTTTACCACCTCTTTGGGGAGTACTGGAGTGTTTTCAACCTCTGACATATTTAATTCTTTCCTTCTTCTTACAGTGTCATGGAGCTCTGCATGTTCTTCCTTTGTGCTATGATATTTTTCCCAGGTAAAAGGCATATTTTCCATTGTTAAAATTGTTTTGATTGTCTGTGTCCTGCTATGTGATACTTTCTCATCCACTAAGAAGCTCATTCCTTAGTAGTATTAATGGCTTCCATTGCACAGTCAAGGTCATATAGACCATGTATTTAAGAGACATGTATTTAAATTGTGTGCAGGGACTCTATAAAATATGTATAGTAAGTACCTTCTCTCTTCAACTTTATATCTTTACATTACACTTATTTTATGTTGCTCTTAAATTCTCAATTTAAATCTGTCTTTAAAATGTGTGTCTATCACCTGTGTGGATTATAGAGAAGAGCAGTACTGAAACTGAAACTGAAAACTGGCTGTTTGATATGGGACACTTGGAGTTTGAGGCAGCCACAGAGATCATTTTGCAGTCTGGTGCTCTGGAAGAACAGTCAAAACTTTGCACCAGGAGAGAGACTGTAAATCTTCTCCTTTTGAATACAGCAGAGATGTTTGTATCTTCTGGGACAGAGGGTTGCATTTCTTATTGCAAGAAAACACAGTCCCCTCAGACTACCACTCATAATAATAGACACATGCGCAGGGGAAAGCAGGAGGAAAATCATCCCTTGTGTAGTGCACTTCATCCTTTCTTTGTATGAAGGCATAATTGTGTTTATTGACCATTTCTGTTAACAAGATTGCAGTAATCCGCAGCAACAGAACAGTTAAATCTGACATTTACTCTGTCATTAAAGTCTAAATTAATTACAGAA
Source organism: Peucedramus taeniatus (assembly GCA_013400575.1). Taxonomy (NCBI): domain Eukaryota; kingdom Metazoa; phylum Chordata; class Aves; order Passeriformes; family Fringillidae; genus Peucedramus; species Peucedramus taeniatus. Next base: position 20,422 of record WBNO01014076.1, read on the forward strand.
CAGTTAAATCTGACATTTAATTTGTCATTAAACTTTAGATTAATTCTTCATTGAGACTGAAAGTGCTCACCTGCTTCTGACCTTCTGGTCATGCACTCCCTAGACACTCACATTTACCACACAGTGTGTACTTCACAGTTTCTTCAAAAATTTAATGCGTTGTTATTTCCTTAGGAGAATTAACTCAACTTTTTAAACAGAAATTATGCAACTATCTTCTTTGTGGCAGAATGTCATTACACTCAGGATGCTGCAAGCAAGAATTGTTTGGATCTTTGGCCTGCAGATAAGTCTTCTAAAATATAGATGCTCACGATCCCTGTGTGGTAGGCCTTGTTTGGGAAGTAAAATACAGGAAGAAAAATGAGAAACAGTTTTGCGACCTGAACTCCTCAAGACTAAATGAGTCCGTTTGAACAACTACGTGTCCTGTCATACCTAGTGGGAAAATTTGTGTCTAAATGCTGGTGGTTTTATTTCCACTGTTGTTAAGTGTTGGATCTCTGAGTACAACTTGGTATTCTTTCATAGCTGGTGGAAATCTTAATTTTTTCTCTCTCTCTGTCTAAGGTATTGCTGGCAGTGTGCATCCAGTGAAGGCATTTCTCCATCACACTGTTCAACTATCCTGCTATTTTCCAAACTCTCAGAAAACTGATGTGAAGAATTTAATAATTTTTTGGCAAAAAGACACTAATAAAGTGGTGCATGAAGTATATTATGGCCAAGAAAAACATGAGAACCTTAGTCCTGAATATATAAATCGCACCAAGGTGGACATGGGCAAATGGACCTTGCAGTTGTTAAATGCAGGGGTTGAGGATGAGGGACGGTATCAGTGTATTATTATGCAAAAAATAATGGAACGATCAACAGAGGTCATACACAAATCTGAGTGCTCACTGCACATCATTGGTAAGTAATCTCTTCCGATTGCCATCTGGTCTGTGGGATTCTCTGTGATTTTGTTCAGTCCAGAAATATGGGTCCTGTCTCCAAGCCCCTCAAATTGTGCCTGTTCTGGAGCAGAATTTCTAAAGATGGATAAGAGACTTGCTTCCTGCAAGTTTTATGGCTTTTAGGACTCTGGAAAATAAACTTGTTTATTTGCATCTGACAAACTACCTTCTATTAAAAGTAGTAGTAATTATCCAACCTTACCAACATTAGTGGCAAATTAGAATTGAAACACAACAAGATCTCTGCAAACACATAGCTATTTTATGATCATATAAATCACAGGGAAAATAAAGAAAAAACAGCTGACCTAGAGGAGTAGAAATTCTTATGTTCAGCTAAAGGCAAAAAATACCTCTGAAGAAAAAATGCATACATACACTGGTGAGATTCCACCTGATTTTTTTCTCATCAGAAAATTTTTGTAATCAGAGGAAAAGGCTGTAAATTTTTTAACTAGGAAATGGAAGTGAGGCACCAATACTTTCTTCATGTTTTCTAATATTTTTAAAAATTTCTAATATGTAATCCTAACCTTTCTATATTTTAAACAACCCTGTTAGTAACCTTTATCTGACCTGTGTTCTGTCTTCCACTGTGATAGTGCTAGTCATTAATAAAACAGCTTCTAGCTTGCGTTTTTTGATGATCTTTGTGGGTCCTTTCTAACTCAAGAGATTCTAGAATTATATATATACATATGTTAGATGTATTTCATACAGCCACAATGACACATATAACAACAGACTCAGATCCTTCTCCAGAAAAAAAAAAGGAAGGCTTCACAGTGGAAAACTTTGGCTCTCAAACATGGAAGGTAGGGACCATGGCGACAAGCAGCTTAACTGGAAAATCTGCTGTTGTGGCATGTCTGCAGTGCTTCCTCTGGATAGATCAATAAGGGAAGTAGGTGAGACTAGGGAAGCTGTTTCGAAATAGGCACTACTCAAAGCATTGAGACTGAAATGATGTCACAAGAGAGACTTACAGTTGCTCATTTTAAAGGGGATGTTGAAAAACTGAAAAGTGTGGAAAAAGCTCTAGTAGAGTTATCTGAAAGCTGGAAAAAATACAGTCCAACTAGAAACATTAAAACAACAATCTGATTACATTATAACACAGAATAATCTGAAGAGTTTTGTTTCCAGAATGTGGGAACCTGAAATACATGTAAAATACTGGATATTAAAAAAAAACCTAAAGGTTAGTTAATTAATTCAGTACAGTCAATGTCATAAAGGAAGGCAGATGGTTACTTAAGAAAATAGAACAAAAGCAAAGTGATTAAGCTATTGAGAAAAATATTAAGGGCCTGATGGACTGCTGTTTCTTGAGGTACTTAATCTAATCACATAGTTTTTTGGAAGACACTATCTTTAAATACAAAGGACTTCCTGAAATGTGCTTTTCTGTTGACAAACACAAACCCCATATATGTAGCCCACACCCTGCATGCAGCCAGCATTACTTTTCAGTAAATTTAGGTTCCAGAAGCTATAAAAGAGAAGTGCAAGGTATATTCCACTATTTCCACTTGCTTACTGTCAATAAGATTGAAGACCTTAAATCACTTGGATGTCGTGGCAAGTTTCATAGCCATGGATTACGTTCTTGCCATCCCTATAAAATGCCAAGGAGAGAATAAATACTCCAGACCAGAAGTCTGACAGCAGTCAGCTAAGCAAGTCAGACCTTGAGCTTTTCTGTGGGACAACTTAACTAAATTTTGGGGTATAGAAAAGGGGGGTATTTTTCTGTTGGGAATTCATATCCATCAACTCTCTTGGGGGGATTTAAGTGACTAAGCTAAGTCCTATGCATTGTGTGCTAGGATAGAGAAAATAAAAGCAACATCATGTTTCTTCATTCATCCATATTAAGCATTCTCTAGGGCAAGGATTAGATCCTTGTTCCAACACATTGAATGTGTGTGCCGAAGAGTGAGACCCTCTTAAGACTCACATTTTTCTAAGAACCCTTTTCCCTTCTCCAGTATTTCTCCATATTGTCTTTAGTCCTATTGGCCCTAAAATAATGAAGCATTTTCAATGAAATCTTGAGTCTGTTTCTTGGGATTTGTTTCTGATTTTTTGGGAGGTTGTTCGGGGGTTTTTTTTAACTTGTTATGTGCCAACGTAGTGGTCTGTATCATATCAACATTCCCTCCTTCTCCTTCTCCATTATAGTCTACTACTTCTACTATGAACCTCTAACCAAACAAATCCTGGTTGAGAATATCTAGATTAATTAAGAGAGGGTATTGGTTAAAATCTTCGATTTATTATTCATATTTTAAGTTTAAATAGTTCTTCCCAAACCTGTTTCACTCTTTCTTCCATGGGAAACTTGGCTTTTTAAAGCCAAACAGGTGTGGTTTTCATTTATTGTAAAGAGTACTCAATGACACAAAATAAAAAACCCTTATGTTATAGTTTCCATCAGAAAAGCTAAGCTAAGAGAACCCTACCACAAAGTGATGATGAATTATATGTTGCAATACTGACAGACACCAGGGATATTTATACTTGAACAGTACTGTACTTTGAACTTACCCCATCTGAATTCTCTCAGATGATTTATTTCTTTACATTTCCCAGTTAGAAGTTTGTGGGTTTTTCCTTACCCATTCAGGAAGCCAAAGGTGGGGAGCATTGTGGTCCCTTCCCATTTTCTGGTTAAGCCCTTATTTGTAAGCAGGCCAGGTTTCATTATTCTGAGGTATTAATGTGTCTTAAAGAGGTGGGAAAGACAGACGCCCATTGTCTGGCTGATCAGACTTGCATCCTTGGAACACCCTGAGAACAAGAAGCGTGTCTACATACACACCAAAAATGCCATGCAAATCCCTCCTTGGAATGTCCATTGTCTTCCTGAAGAAAACTGTTTAGACTTTTTTCTGCCTGAAAATCTTAAATAACTGGCAGGGACTGTCACAAACGTGGTGTGGCTGGCTCATGATGCTCTGTCTTTGGTCTATTTCAGCCAACTATAGTCAACCTAAGATTGCAGAACTGCACTCCGGGGAACTAAAGCCCAACGGATACTTGAACCTCTCCTGTTCTTCCAGTGGAGGTTATCCAGAGCCCAAGGAGATGACTTGGCTGATTTCACACGAGAACATAACACACAGCAGTATGGCTCACATGGAAGTCTCACAGGATGCTGGAACAAAGCTGTACAATGTTACCAGCAAGCTGAATATCCCAGTTCCTACAAGGAGCCCCACTAATATCAGCTGCTTGCTTCATCTCAGGGAGCAGCTGGGAAGCCTTGTCTCAGTCCCACTGGGCATAGGTGAGTCTTCGTTTGCCCATTCCAATTTCTGCATGAGTAGGAGCAGGCAGTACTGTAGCACAGCTGATCACAGACAGCAGCATGGTCAAGTCAGGGAATAAACTCTAAGTAGGAGTAGCAGTTGGTTAAAAGGGTTGTATGTTCTCCATCCTGTTTGCCACCTAACTTCCTCTTTTTTTCACATGAGAAATCTTACTGGAGCAAGGAGAGGGCACAGAGAAGGAATTGCTACACAATCCAGAATACAGCCCTGTTGATCCCCTCCCTGGAAAGTGCTGCAGTGCACAAAGCAACCTCGGAGTCTGGATCAGGCAGCAACCAGTCTCTGGAGGTGACAGCTGTTGGGAGAGGTTGTCACTTCACAGAATCAGAGAACTGGCAAGGTTGGAAGAGGCATCTGGAGATGATCTAGTTCAACCACTCTGCTCAAAGTAGGGTCAATAGGTAGCACAGCACTTCATCCAGTTGAATTTTAAACATTTCCCAGGATAAAGACTCCACAGCCTCTCTCAGCAAACTGTTCCAGAGTTTGACCACCCTGATAGTAAAAAAGGGGTCTTTTGCTGGTTTAAAGTGCTTGAGCTGCTATTCTTAATCATTCCTTAGAAAGAGGCAGAAGGCTAAACAGAAGAGTTTCATGGACCAATATGAAACTCTTTCATATTTGGTGTTCCACAGTGCAATTAGACTGTGCTGAGTTTAAGTGTAAAGACCATGAAACTTGGACTAATATTAGAAGCATTCCTGGCAGTTTTCATAAAATTTGGCAGAATTAAGTGCACATTCCAAAATGACTATTTGGGGATTTTTCTTCTCTGAAATTGTGTCTTTTTTTGGACACCTCTTGCAAGAAGAAGCTGGGGACCTGAGTTCCATTATGACTTTACTGTCGAATTATCTCAGGGTTCCACATGGCTGATCCTTTCTTTAAACTAAAGCAGTATTTTATTTATCTTCTGGACCAGGAAAACTTCTTTTCACATGGTTTTGTTTATAAGCTATGGTACAAGAACATCAAAACAAAGACAATTCCCACTTTGGTCATAGGTTCATTTGGCTTGCACAAGTCTCTTTTAGACAATGCTGAGGATATAAAGCTGTGCTTCAATTAACAGAAACAAGGAGCCAAGAGGGAATGGTAGCACTGCAGGAAAGCCTACCAGGGTAGTATAAGCATGCACCTTATTACTGCAGATGTAAAAGAAATTTGCCACTTGTTCTGAAAAAGTTCCACAGTGCAATTTCCTTAATATAAATTTAGCTAAAGGGTTAAGTTATCAACAGCAGATATGGCAAACTGCCTCTGATGTCTTTGCATTCTAGGACTTTTAAATACTATTAAAATACAATCCAGAAGCCTTCTAATGTTTGTTCAGCTCTGCACTTTGCTCATTAGTCTTGAAATGGTTATATTAGCTATAATGCCGAATCTTCCTTTTCCCTCTTCAATTCTTCTCTCCTCTCTGGCTTTATGAAAATAGATACCTGACAAGCAGTGATGGTGGATAAGAAACCAGGAACTCCACACAAAAATAAGTTTTGTTTGGCAATAACTGAAGCTCTATCAGCTGCTAACCCTGCCAACCAAAACCTCAAAAACACAAAAACCAGAAAGAGAGGGAAAGTCCTTTGAATTCCCTGCTACTTTCACATCCCTTACAGCATTTCATTAGGCTTTGACCATCATTTCCAACAGACACCAAGTAGCAACATGTTCCAGGATCTTCCAACTTGTACGGTAACACAGAGCAGCATTGGCACAGGAGCTACCTCATAGGCTGTTGTACCAATTAAGTTGCTGATCTTTCACATCTTACCCAAACCTTAGAAAGAGTGCTTTGCTTTACTGCTGTTGAAGTGACCAGTAAAATTATTGGTTAGGGAATAGTTATTGGAAAGGGAAATAAAATCATGTAGATAGCGATTTATTGACACTAGTAAAGGAAAAAGGATGCCAAGGGCCTCAACCTAAACTTCTATTTCATGTAACATTGAGATAGAGCATTTAAAGTAATTGTCACCAAATTAAATCTTTGCTGTGTGTATTTTCTCTGTTTTCTTATTCAGAGATACAAAAGAAAGAAATGGAGCAAGCAAAGATCAATTTCTTTGGCCCACTTATAGCTGTGGTTGTACTGATAATTTCTGCACTTCTTCTGGGTTTTGTGATATTAAAGACGAACAGAAATATCTTGTCTACCAACCAGAGTAAGTTACTACTTGTCATTCAGCTCTACCATGCCTCAACTCACATTGCAATCATTCCTTTAACTACTTTCAAGCTGCTGACAGAAAGTTAGGTTTCAAGTTGGACTTAAGCTAAACTTCCTAGGACCATTTAGTTCCTGTAGCAATTTAGTCCCTCCTGGAGCAAGTCAAAGGATCTTTCTCCCATCTCATCCTGGAATCTACTTCTCCCTCTTTTTTGTGCTCTGTGAGATTGCCATGGCACCAGCTTACCACCTTTTCCAGTAGATTCATCCTCTTTTTTTTTCTGAGTTTGGGGTAGATTTGGCTCTTAAAATCATTGAACTATATAAATCTTACTTGCCTGTCACTACTTATAAGAAAGGTGGAGTTGGGGCAGGGATGAGATGAACTTACATGAAGTGCACGGAAGGATCTCTGTCATCATGGAGTTGAATATTGTTCCACCACAAGCCACCCACACACTGGGCTGAAAGAATCATCTTGTACTGGGAACAGAATTTGATCTTGGCATTTCATTTCTCTATTTTGTTCCAAGACTAATTCTCAGCAGTCCAGGGTTTATGCAGCACTGAATCATGGTGATATCAGAATCTATTTTCCTTGTAGCAAGAGGGAAATGCATTTCTCAGTCAGTTCTGTTTCCCTATACAGCCAAGGGTCCTGAGCCCCACCTTGTTCTTTTCTCAAATTCTGAGGTAACTGGACATTTACTATCAAGTCCTTTACAGCTCCTATTTTTCACATTTCTGTAAATCACATATTGATCTATTCTAGGTGTCAGTCTAGCAGTCTAGAAGCTATCCAGCTTGAAACTGAGGCCATCAGCCAGACTGCTGACTGGGAATCACTTTTGCATCCAGCAAAGCATGAGGTCCCATGTTTTTAGAGGTTCTGCCAGAACAAGAATCGTCCCCAGAAGCCCTACAGAACAACATGCAACACTTTTGTGTGATGGCTGGAACCTACTGCCCAGTGTTCTCTGCTTTTACTTTTTCCCCAGAATTGTGGTAAATGGTAGCAAATGGTAGCAAATGGTAGCAAATGGTAGTAAATATGATGCTCTGCCTGTCTGCATGACTGCCTTTTTGTTGTATCTTTTATTATGCACTGTGACAATGTAAAATCCTGAGAGTCAATGGAGAAAGCAGAGCTGCATGGGTCACAGAATGTCTCAGAAATAGAAAGAGTTAAGCCACAATCTGTGCATCATAACCATCACTGCAAACACGATCAGAGGTAAGCTATTACCCATAAATCATAGAATCATAGAACCATAGAATCATAGAATGACTTGGGTTGGAAGGGACCTTGAAGGTCATCTAGTTTCAAGCCTCCTGCCTAACCATGAGACATAAATGCTTTTGGCAGAGACACTGTGGCTTTGTACCAGTAACTTCCTTGTAAAGTTTCACATCAGGAAGAGGAACTCCAGGGCACATCCCTGCTTTCTGAGAAAAGTCATGGAATTCCTATCAAGCATTTGAAACTAGAAATAATCTAAAGGAAATACTTGCTTTAAACATAATTTGTGATTAACTTCATTTTTTTTATATCATCCAAGCTTAATAGACCCAGACAGTTAGTACCTCCACACTTTGTTCCTCTGTATTCTGACTGAGAGTTGTAAGAGTTGTTCAGGTGGATGCAGGGATAGAAAACGATAGCATGAGGTATCACATGTATGTATATCTAACCATACAAAATTAGGCTGAGCAGATAATGCAAAAATATTACACAATTCATGTTCATTTTTGGTTGACTATGTTCTCCCTTTCTTAATTTTACTTCAGACCTTGATAGAGCAATTCATACACTGTGGTATGTTCATCCATAGGAAGGAGTTTTATCCTTCGGAAAATATCCTTTGTTTCACTCAAAATGTGTCAGTTCTCCAATCTTTAATGATCTCTGCACTTTATATTCTTCAACAGCAGTAACATCTTTCCGGAGGAAGAATGCAGCAGAACTGAGACAAAATTCTTCTGAGATCTTGATTGTATTTGTAGATCTGACACTTTCAGAAAGAGCAGGGACATTAGCATCATATTCTTAAGACAAATTTCACCTCAAAGTTGCAGTCTGGGGACATAAATTCTCTACAGCTGTTGGGTAGAAATATTCTTTTCTGTTAAATGATGTGAGTTGCTAGATTCCACCTCAATTTTTACTCCATTTTCAAGTGTGAGAGAAATGCATGTCCTTTTGAATTAGCTAAACTATTTGGGAGTCAGTTTATTAAGCTATTACGCTAACATTCCAAATATTTTCATTCAGATTAATATCATTCAAATGTTATTATAAGGTAAAGGTTTTAATTTTTTGTAAAAGTTTATACTTTCTAGCAAACTTATTTAATAATGGATTAAAACATAAGTCTTTTTCTGTGTTGCTGTTTTTATTCTCCTTCCATTAAAGCATCATGTTGGGGAATACCAACATTTGGTGCTCTCAGGGAGGAAACATTTCCAGAATTACTTCATGGAAGTAAATGAATAAAAAAGGTATTGCTGCAATGACTGAGAATGGCACAACTGGAGGTTTCATATGTTCATTTGTATATATGTACGTATGATATGTACATCAGCAGCTGTAACTACGGGAAAGGGCAACATGGTGGGTTAGATTTATCCTTTGAAAACTCCCTTCCATCCTTAATTTGTTCCTAACTGGTGAAGTTGTTTGTTTTCTCCCTTGCCATCCCTCTACTTTAGGCTGCCAGCCTCCTTCTATTAACTGCTCAATTTCTCTATCTCCTCTATTCTTTCCCCTAAATCAAGTCTAATTCCTTCCTGCAGGTAAAGATTTAAGGGGGAAAAAGCAGATGGGCTTCAGGGAAAATCTTCATGTGTCTCTGTGTGTTGAAACATTAATTCTCTGCACTAGCAGATGTAATGAGCCCAGTAGCAAGGCACAGGAAAAGCATGGCTGATATGCTGGTGTTTTTGTCCCCCATACAAGTGCATTCAGATTTCCAGGCTATCGCCTCACACACTTCATTTCTTTCTTTGGCAGCTTTCAGTAAGTTAGTGACTCCATCAATGTGTGGCAAGCACATGAAAGAGTGTACATCCACTATGTAGCTGCATGGAGCAGCTTCACTCAAAAACACCACTCCTTTATTTTTAGGCAGAACATTATGAATTTCAGGAAATGTTAACAAAGAAATGGCAAAGATGCGTCAAACTCACATCAATGCCCTAATGTAAAATTCTGTTATCAGACTCAGAGTTGTGATAGACTGCTTCAAGTTCACTGATTAACCAGCACTAAATCACCAAATAGTTGAGATTGGAATGGATCTAGGGAGTATGTCCAGCTCAACCCTCCTGCTCAAGCAGAGTCACCTGGAGCAAGTTGCCCAGGTCTATGTCCAGACAGCTTGAGAGTATCTCCAAGGAGGGAGACTCCACAGCATGTCTGGGCAACCTGGTGCAGGACTCAGTCACCCTTCACAGTAAAAAGGATTTCCTTCTGAAAGGCGTTCAGAGAGAACCTCCTGTGTTTCAGTTTGTGCCTATTGCCTTTGGGCCTGTCACTGGGCACCACTGAAAAGAGTTCGGCTTAGTCTCTTTTGCACCCTCCCTTCAGGCGTTTATACACACTCATGAGATCTCTCTGAGGCTTCTTTTCTCCAGGCTGAGCAGCCCCAATGTACTCAGCCTGTGCTCAGACGAGAGATGCTTCGGTCCTTTTATCATCCTTGTAGTCCTTCACTGGCCTCTCTCCAGTATGCCCACGTCTCTCACATACTGGGCAGCCCAGAACTGGACACAGGACTTCAGGTGGTGCCTCACCAGTGCTGATTAGAGGGGCAGGACGTGCCTCAGCCAGCTGGCAGCGCTTTCCCTGATGCAGCCCACTGTTGGCCGCCTTTGCCACGAGGGCGCACTACTGCCTCATCTTCAGCTTGTCCACTAGGCCATCCCTGTCCTTTTCTGCTCAGCTGCTTCCCGGATGGATTGCCCCAGCCTGTACCTGTGCATTTTGGGAGCTATTCCTCCCAAGGTGCAGGACTTCAGATTTCCTTAGATTTTTTTTTTGGAGGTTCCTCTCTGCTCATTTCCCCAGCCTCTTGAGACCACACAACTGTCTGGGGTCCACTCCTCCAAGTCTTTAATCATCTTTAAACTTGGTGAGTGTACACTTGCTCCCAGCATACTGGTCATTAGCGAAGAGAAAAGTCAGTTAGTTTTACTGAAAATTCCTTCATGCCAGCCAGTGCTACTGCAACAAACAATATTTCCCTGTGGGTAACAAGTGATGGAACAGTGGAGGGTTGCATTTCCAGAATATTCTACAGTTACTTCTGAGGAGATTGATATTAACAAAGCCCCCCATGGCAAGTATGCTTTAGGGTACTTTTTCCTCTTTCAGGTGAATTATTTGCTGCTGGAGGTTACACTCAACCCCAAAATTACTGTCATTCTATTAAAGAAATCTATCTATGTTTTGGTTTCATATTCTCTTTCTTCCTCCTTTCCAAACTCAGAAGGCAAAAAGCAAAATTTTATATATATATTTATATATATATTTATATATATTTAATATTTATATAATATTTAGATATATATATTTATA